>PVKB01000663.1:508121-535285 GCA_004027205.1 Ctenodactylus gundi
ACAAGAGGAGGAGCCTGGGACACGACTTGGAAGGATACGTGCTAGCTCCCACCTTTCATTTCCCTCTTTCGGCTTCCTGTCTCACCACATAGTGAACAGCTTTTCTCCTGGCAGGCCTCCACCAGAACCTCCCACCCCTGCTAGCCAACCATGAGTGGGCTGACACTTCTTGAAACTGAGCCAAACTAAACCTCTTCTCCCTTAAGCTGTAGGTGTCAGGTATTGTATCTCAGCAGTGGAAAGGTGATTTAGATAATATATAAGAAAAAGATCTCAGTGGAAGCTGAAAGAAGCAGGAAGAGCTTCTCCCAGGGCCGTCAGGGGAAAATGAACAGCCTGTCCCTACTTATTCTAGACTTTAACATCCATAACTTTGGGAAAATAAATTCCAATTGTTTAAAGTCACCCAGCTTGTAGTATTTTATTACAACACTCCTACAAAGCTAATACACCATTTAAATAATATTCTACACTCCAGCTGCAGGTTGAACTTCCAACAGAAGTCGCCATCTTAATAATGGACATGCTGATCTCACAGGAGATGGAGGATTGCCTCACATTCACCACTATCTACCATGTATCCTGCTGGTATCAGGTCAGCACACATAAATGTATCTAATGTGCATCATACACAATTAATGCCTAAGAAAATACATCTAATAATTCAGCAAAAGTCTACCAGGCATCTCCTACTTGTGGGCACCTCTTGGTGCACAGTCAATAAAAGAAGATAAATGTCCTTCCTTGTTGGAGTGTATATTCCACCGAAGAAAGTCAATTATCAAACAAAGCAGGAAAGTATGTGAGCGTCAGGTGGTGATAAAAGCATGGGAAAAAGTAAAGCAGGATAAGAAGTACTGGGGGTGTGGATGGAATGGCACCATTGAAGGTGGGAATGAGCCAAAGAAAGGTCTCACAAGAAGATGATGTCAAATGAGGAACCTGAGGAAAGCAAGGCTTCAACCCACAGATGTTGATAGTAAGGTGTTCAGGCAAAGAAAACAGCAAGTGTAATGGTACCGTGGAAGAGAGAAGTTAGCCTAGCCCTTTAGAGGACCAGCAAGGAGGCCGGGGCTGGAGCCAACTGCGAGAGCAGGAATGGTAAAAATAATAATAAGAAGAAGATCATGAGCATCCCTGAAAACTCATTAGGACTTTGGATTATAACCAAGAGAGATGGGTAGATCCAAGAAGGTTCTACCACACCCTGACTCATAAGAATCACTGTGGTTGCTGTTCTGAGACTGGAGTGTGGGGGGAAAGGAGGAAGCAGGGAGCAGGGAGACCAGGGAGGAGGTCACAGCAGCCACCTAGGCAAGGTGACCTGGACAGGATGGAAACAGCATCTCCTTGAGATGCCAGTTACATACTAGATTATCTCAGTTCACACAAACATGTGCAAGCTATCCACAGGAATTACAGGAAGAGGCACAATCAATATTCATTAAATGGGCTTTTACCAATCTCAAAAGGTTACATACTGTACAATTTTACGCACACAACTTCATTTAAATAACAATGGAATACTTCCACATTATCGGCAGGATCGATGTAAACTCATACAACCACTAAGAAAATGAAAATGGCAATTCCTCAAAAAAAAAAAAAAGAAAAAAACTAAAAGTAGAAATCCCTTTTGGCCCAGCCGCACCTCACCTAGATATAATCTTAAAAGTCAAAGTCATTATGCTGTAGTGATATACACACATGTTTATCTCAGCACGACTCAGAACAGCTGATTTCTGGAACAGCCTGATGCCATCCACGGATGAAAGGATGAGGAAGATGGGGTACACGTGCACAGTGCAACTCTATTCAGCCAGAAAGAACAAGGAGTGGAGCTCAGCGATCAGAGCACTTGCCTCGGAAGTATGAGGCCCCTGAGCTCAATCCCCAGGGCCACATAACAGCTGGACATGGTGGCACACGCCAGTAATCCTAGCACTCAGGATGCTGAGGCAGGAGAATTACCAGGACTTCATAGTGAGTTCAGGACCAGCATGAACTACAGAGTAAGACTGTCTCAAAAAAGAAAAGAAAGAAAATACAAAAAGAATAAAGAGTTCATGCAATTTTCAGGAAAATGGATGATGACTCGAAATTACAATATTAAGTGAAATAAATAAGACACAAAAAGTGAAATATCACACGGCTTCCCTCATACAAGAAACCTAAAATATAAATGAATTAAAGAGTAAGATAAAGGAGATATGACAGGAAATGGAGAAACAGACTTCACTTCCTAGAAACAGAGAGGGCACCTTGGAAAGGGAGAGAAGAGGAAAGAGGATCGCAATGATCGAGGTGCGGTTCATGTTGTACCAGTTTCTCAAAATGAGTGCCAATGTTGTATATCACGAACATAAAGCAATTTTTAAAAACAACCAAATCACAGAGTGGAAGAGCCAGTTAGCTATGGCCAAAAGTTGGGGTAGCGGGAGGCCATCAAGGGGCACCAGGAGGACCCCCCACACCCCTGAGAGCTCTCTGATGGTCATATGACCTACCCCGGTGACGAAGCCACACACAAACACACACACACACACAATTGGTGAACTGGTGAGAGCTGAGCAAGGCATTGCAATGTAGGAGCCCAGTGCAGCTTCACTCTCAGGATCCTGTCCACACTCACGCAAGACATCGCCTCGGGGGGAAGTGGGACCTCCGCGTTGCCTCTTCCTACAACTGCACGGAAGTCCATAGCCATCACAAAATAACACTTTTTGAAAATCAATTTTTTCAAAATAGGCTTTAAAGCCTATAACAAATTCCAGAGCCCGACCCTTCCACCGGGAGAAAGGATGGGCACATCAAAATCAGGACCAGAGAAGCAACCTCTTAAAAGTGTCACTTGCCTGTGAATGCAGCCACGCGGGCTCCTCTGGGAAAGGCACACCAGGCCTTCTGTCCTCTGAGCAAGTTGAGTCCTCCCTAGCAGCACAGGCCCATGCAGAAGGCAGAGGGGATTTCATTTTCTAAAGCGTGAGGGGTGCTTCCTGCTAGTGCAAGCCAGTTCTGGAATTCCTCTTTTGTGAGGGTCTTTAGTCTCGCTGTCATGCTCCCTTAATGTCTTAAATCGATTCAAAACATTCACCTTTTGAATGGTCCTTGTGACGTTATGATAGCCAAAAGTCACACGGTGCCAGATCCACTGAACAAGGTTGATAACAACACACTGTCATGTTGCCACAGCTGCCTTTCTGTTGAATGGCACTTGGCCACAGCCTTTGCCATATTTTTAATCAACTTTGTAAAGATACTCACAACAGAGGACTTCTAGAACTTCTTCAAAGGTGGCAAGAATGACGGGAGAAGCATGATTGAAGCCTGGGGGAGTCCTCAGAGGGGGACTAGCGACAAGGTGTCTTTTACTGTAATACTTTTTAAAATGTAAACCTCCTGTATACATTTGGATCACTCCCGGTAGGTTCCTTCTAACGTCACTGCCAGCTAAGCACACACTTCGGTGTGCGACAGAACCTTTCTTCACAGGCAGCAGCAACTGGGCACAGGTGAGCAGGGTCCAAATCCCAGACAAGTGTGTACTAGATTCCAGACTTCAGTAAAACCAGTCAGCTTCAGCCACCACTCTGAACTCAGTTCCCAGAGGAGAAAGAGGAGGATGTCATGGAGTTCACCAGTGACCGCGAACATCAAAGGAAATAACACACAGGGAAACGTAGCTGTACAGATCTCCAAACCATCATTTTTATTTATAAAAAATAAACACAAATACACAAATGTGCATGTAGGAACTCCTCATAAGCATGAAAGTAGATGTGCATAGATTGTCTTTGTTGATAACACTGTGGTGATGATGATGCCATATGGACTCATTTCTGCCATGAATCGGAGCCTTCAGTAGGAAAGGTGCTTTTTCTACTTGGCATCATTATAGGTCTCAGGTTATTCTGCTGCACTTATGAGCATGACACTATATGTTATATACTCTGATTATTATAATTAGGTTATTTTTCATTATTCTCCCTTGACAGAAAAATAAACCTTGAAGGCAGAGGCTCCAGAGGGACAGGGGGTCTGACTCGCCCAGTTGAGGTGGCAGCTGCCGAAGTTATCGCCCGACTGCTATGATTCTCGGTCCATCCTTCAGCTGATGCAGCCTCGGCCTGGGCCCGCAGAGGCACCAGGGATACCCCAACAGCTAACTGGATGCTGACCTCACCCCAAGGCTAACCGGATGTTGATCCCACCTTTAGGCTTCAAATTCCTCTCCTGAGTGTTGAATTGAAAACGGCTGGCATGCTGACATTTTGAATGATTGTCTTCCCAACCTAGTGTGCGAAGACAGACCCAATGAGTAGCAAAACTGCAGAAAAACAGTGCACCGGGAAAGACACAGCAGATAACTGGGCGGTTGTCCTGATTTTCTTCGAGCTCCTCAGCCAGGACTGTGTTGAAGTATTATTACACTTCTCTCCTGTGGAGCCTGAAGGAAAGGCCGGGGAGGTGGAGGCGCCTCGGGAAGGCCAGGAGCGCCCCCTAAGGGCCGCGGGGCGCAGGCACTGCTGCCGACCGGAGCCGGGGAGGCAGAGACTGCAGATGTCTCAGGAAAACACAATTTTTAGAAGAAAGGAAAACAGGAGGGTGAATCATGGGATTAACAAATACCTCCCCTATTCCAAATAGGTGTCCACTAAGATGTGGGTAATCCAGTGGCCACACCGTCACCCACGTACCGCATTCACCCCAGGAGCACCTAAGTTTTCATCTGCTGTGTACCCTAACATAAATATTCTATCCACACCCACACATAGCCTGCTCTCTCCTTCACTTTTATACCTTCAAATGCGCACCTTTGTGTTTTCTAACTAAAATGAAAATATCCCGATAACACAGGTTTAGCCACAATCTAAGTTCCCGAGGAACCAATGAAAAGAGATCTGCTCTTTAGTCAGCCCAAAGCAAAAGGGTCTCCCCCGAGCACTTGCTTCTGGGTTCCACCCATCTCAATCCTTGAGTAAGGATCCCCAAAGACATCCTTGGTTTAGTCCCCAGAGCTGCAGATCGTGGATACCTCCAGGGCCTGCAAAATGCATAGAACAGATTGTCCCCTAGGGCCAGAAGGAGGAACACAGACCTTGATTGTAACTGAGACCCATTTTGGACTTCTGTCCCCCAGAACTATATGAATTTGTCTTATTTTAAGCTGCTAAGCATATGGCCATTTGTTACAACAGCAACAAGAACCTGACGTACTATTCCATCTCCATCCTTCTCCTTCTGTCTTCAGAGAGTGTGGCTTCATGACTTATGGATACGAATGATTTTGGTAGGACACACTGACGACCCTCTGAAAGCATCTCGTGACAACTGCCAGACAATCTTATTCGGGCCCCTAGTTCCACGGGAATGGATTTCACACTTGGGTAATGAATAAAGCAGGGCTCTGATAAGCAGAGGAAGTGGACAAGGTGCACTGATCATCTGCTGGTAAAAGACAGGAGTGATGTAAAACCGTGCACAGCTGAAGATAAATAAAGCTTCCAGGGGCTTCTAAAGCTGTAAAGATGCATCTATCCACAGGTAAAGACCAATGACCCAAGGGCACCAGTACATCAATGATGCTGAGACCTACACCCAGGCTGCTCAATTATAATTTGCTTCCCTATGTATACAAGTGGCTCCTGACATTTTTAGTCTCTGGATTACTTTTCTACTCTAAAATTTATGAGGGATTATATTTACATGGGTCCTTAGCTACTGATCTAGAAATAAGAAACAGAAAATACACTTAGGACTGGGAGTTTAGGTCAGTGACAGAGCACTTGCTTAGTATGCAGGAAGCCTTGGGTTAAAACTCCCGTACCATAAAAAGGTAAAAATGGAATATGTATTTACTAATTAATTTTTAAATAATAGTAATAAGCCCTTACATGGTGACAAAGGCATTTTATAAAAAATACCTTTGTTTCCCAAAACAGAAAGCAATGTGAGAAGAGCAGCTTTGTTTTCGACTCTCAGCAACTCCCTGTACCAGAACTTGGACTGGCCTCGCAGCACATCTGCCAATCTATTGCAATATATTGGGTTTTTTGATGAAGAAAATCTGGCTGTATGTATGTAGTATGTAGCTAAAAAGTATTTTAATAACTGTTTTGGTTAACTTTGGAAAATTTTTGATATTACACCAAAACTCGTCAAGGAAATGTTTCTTAAAAGTAATTGTATGATAAAATCTAAAACCATGTAAAATATTTTTTCATATTTCATTTTATTAAATGAGCTAGATCTAGGGATGTAGTTCAGTAGTACAGCATTTGTCTAATATATACACAGTAAGAAATATGGCTAATGTTTTTAAGTTTATGGTAGTAAAGGTATTTTGTCATAAATCTCCCTCAAAATAATTTACTACACTTTGAGTGAACTTATGCCATCATTCTCACTGCTTTCTGAAGCAGTTCTGGAAGTTCTCTTTCATGTCCTTGGTTGCACTGGCATGGCTGTCTCAGTGTCCTGAATCAATTCAAAACACTGACCTTTCACGGTCACTCTAACTTTGGGGAAGGACAGAGTCACGCAGCCCAAATTCACCAAATGCGATGGATGAGGATCCACCACAGTGTTCTCACCAGGAGCCTCCCTGTGGGATGGCACTTGGTGGCAGCACTCATTGCAGTTTTAACTACACATTAGAAAGATGCTCAGGAAAGAGGACTTCAGAACAGCTTCAGCAGGTGGCAGAGCAATGGGATAAGTGTGTTCAAAGAATGAAAGTACTTTGAGGGAGGCTCATGGCAATGTGTCTTTTGCGTAATAAAGATTTTGTATTCAAACATTTGCAGTATATTCTGATCACACCTTACACAAGGCCCCAGTTTTGATTTCCAGCAATTAAAAAAATACACTTTGGATTTTTTATCCATGTGACATTTTGCAACTCTATGTAGTGACCACTTGAATTTATTGGCCACAAGTCTCATGAGCCCGGTATTGAAAAATCACACCCATTTCTTTCATTATCGATCTCATTAGAAAAGTACTGAGAAGTTTCAAGCCTATGATGGTGAAGACAACCTGATAATGTTCATATATTCAATCACAAAGTTCAAATTTTATCATTGGCAAGAAATTCTAGCAGGTTGTTGATTGAAAGTAGCACAATTCTTTTGTTCATCTTGGAGAAAATGTCTACCAGATACTCGCATCCAAAACTATAGTTTGTACTGATTATTTTTTGGTAAGTATAGTATTCCCTATGGAAGGCAACTCATTCATCACACAAGTGCTTCCCCTCGAGTTACCCCAGAATTTAGCTTGTCAGCAACAGCCTCACTGCATGTGTGTCCTTCCTGTCACCCTGCACAGAACATTGGCATGCATTTCAAGAGACTTGGTAAAAAGTAATCATTTTACTGTTACATCAAAGACATGCATAACTAAAACTCACACATCTTTTTTTCCTAACTGCAGGGGCCTGAAAACCTCAGCGACTCTTACTGTATGACAGCGCCCTGCCTTGACTCGCAGTCAGATACCTGCAGTGCCATCCACCAACCTGCAGCACCCACCGTGCAAATGGCAACACAAAAGAAAAGCAAATAGCCTCCCAACGTTGCTATGAAAATAACTTTGACTTTGAGGGTTCATTGAAAGAGTCTCTAAAGAAGAAAATAAGTCCCCCCCTCCCGGCCTCGTTAGCCCGATACCCACTGTAAAGTGTATATATATCCATATTATTTTAGAAAACTGTATCATTCCTGGCAAACATCTTCGCAATTTTCATGTTTGCATAGTAGCCTATGGTAGAGGTAGATACAGTGGTATGGACGGACATTTTTTCTTTATCTGATTTTTGTTTTTAATTTTTCCTACATTACCGTAATTATCTAGCTGTTCCGTGAGTTCTGCAAATCACTCCGCTGCCTGTAAGGAAAGTCCCTTGTGAGCTAGTGGTCTGCCACTAGGAAAGCGGCTCTGGGGAGCTTGCTTACAGGGGTTCTGGCCCCAGAGATGGAGGGGTGGGGCCAGCACAAGCAGCTGGCTGGACCAGTGCATTCGTTCAACCAGAAGGGGAACGTCCGCCCAGGGCACCGCCATCAGACCTGGGACGCGAGTCCAGAGCAGCCAGGGCAGCTGGGGACTGCCAGGCAGACAGGAAGCCCCTGGGGAGCCCGGGAAATAAATTACGTGCCGGTGATTACTTCCCCAGGACGGGGAACTAACTATCTGCAGGACGCTAAGTTTCGAAATGCGCTTGCCGTCCTTTGTCCATGTCAAGCCTGGCCGTCCTCGAGTCCCACGTCAACACGGGGGGAGCAGTGCCAACAAGCGTTCCAGCTCCCACATTCCACAGCTCTGCGATCCGCAGGGCGGGAGGCAAAAGAAGGACCAGAGCTCAGCGCCGCGGACTCCTGAGCCCTGCACCCAGCCCCCGCGCCGCTCCAGCGAGCCCACGGGCAGGCGACGGCGGGACGCAGCCCGGGCAGAGCCGCGCCGCGGAGCCCGGGCACATTCATTCCGGTCTCGGAATAGTCTGAAACAAAAACTCTTTCAACACTCAGAAAATTTTAACTTAGAAAAACAAAAGCTGAGGGCCGTAGGTGGGGACGCTGGAAGAATTTAAAATAGTCTTATTCTGTTGAATACTGCACACAGGACGCACCGCGTGCTTTCCTGGACACGGGGCGAGGGGCATCTCAGCTGGCACGACCTTTTATGAAAAACTGGCATAAACCTGAGCCATGCAATACGCCTGGCATAGCTACCAAAAGTCGCCAAGAAGTGTTTCTTCCTTAATCCTCTCAGCAGCGGGAGAGCGAGGCAGACACCAAGCCGCATCGTAAAGCAAGTGGCCCAGGCGTGGAGCGTCCCAGCGTGATCACCCGGCTGGGCGCGGCAGTGCCAATTAAAGATGGACACTTCTCAGGTGTCTATAGATGGTGGCTTAGACAAATGCCACCACACCGTGTCCACTGTGAACAGGCCTACACGAAAGGTGGACACGGGAGCCACCGCGGGCTCGGGGTGAAAGGGCCGGCCGCCAGCGCGTCCTCCTGCGGGACTCCGCGGGACTCGGGAGCGCGCTCCCGAGGCGGGCGCGCCCGGCCGCCGCCACCGCTCCCGCTCGCCCCAAATTCCCTCCTGGGCGCCCGCGGGCGTGCTCCGTGGGACCCCCCGGGTGCCGGCGCGCAGGGGCTCCCAAGGGCCTCCCTGGCCCCTGTGTCCCCCGCCCAGGTGCACTCGAGGAAACGGGGATGCTCAGCTCTGCGCCCTAGGAAAGTCCGGGCAGGGAAAAGCATCCCCGCCGCCCCTGCGCCACCCGAGTCTCTTTCCCGCTCTTTCTGGGCCCCCCTGCCCTGTGTCGCCGCGGGCACCTAGGTGGCTTGGAGGGGCGCGTGCCACAATTGGGAGCAGGCCCGGAGAGCCTGCCGGGGCTCAGACCTGTCCGCCCAGCGCGACCCCAAGCTGGAGCCCAGCCTGGGGAGCTGAGACTCAGCGCGACCCCAGCTCAAGCGACAAGGAACCGGGACTGCGGGTGCGGCAGAACACAGCCCCGAAGCCCCTGCGCCACGCCGGCGCCCGGGACGCGCAGGTGAGTGACACGACGAGCAGCCGGCACAGGGCGTGGGGCGACCGTCCCGAGAGCGACACGCACAGCAGACACAGAAGCGACGGCGAGGTGCGGGGCGGGCGCGGGGCGTACCTGAGGCTCCCGCGGAGGAGGCGGCGGGGAGCAGCGCGACCAGGAGCAGCAGCGCCGCCCAGGGCAGCGCGCGCGGGGGCGCCCCGGCCTCGGGGGCCATCGGGAGCCTGGGCGCGGGCCGAGTGAGGGCGCGGAGGCAGCGCCGTGGGTCCCCGCCGCGCTTCTGGTCGGCGCTCCGGCCCCGGCGACGGTTCCTGGCCGCGCTCGGCCCTGGGGCCGCCCCGCGCCCGCCCCGCCGTGGACCGCGCTCGGGCGCCCCCTGCCGGCGCGGGGCCGCGGGACGGCGGGTCCCCGGAGCCGCGCGGACGCCCTGGGCGTCCCCAAGCCCCGCTTGGCGCTCGGTGGGCGCCGCGCCGGCAGAAGGACAAGGACGTTCCTCCTCTTGACCAGACCCCGTGGCTCAGGGCTGTCACCTCAGCATTCTGGGAGGCTGAGACAGGAAGATCGCAAGTTCGAGCCCAGCCGGGCCAACTGGGCAGCTTAGCAAGACCCTGTCTCAAAATCAAAACCGGAGAGAGGGGTGTGCGTTTGTCCTCCTGTTGCACTCTTAAGCTTTCTTTCCGGCTCCGGAAGTGCCGTTGCTCCCTACAGCAGCCCAGCACAAACGTACGCTTAGTGCCTTTCAATTTGTTTTAAATTGAGGCCTCATTTTATTTTCCCCAAAATTATTTTTATTAGAATATGTTTGTGATATGTACCGATTGTACTCATCGTGGGGAGCTGGTACGGGTACATAGCGCGCCTTAAAACGTTCCTTTCCGCCTGCCCTCCCGTCTCCCCCCTCGCCAGATCTCCTGGATCCCGAGACCTGGACCCTTCGCCGGGACCGCACCCAGCGCTCCTTGTACGGCTCGCCCAGCGCTTCCCACAGCCAGCCCGCCCGGAAACGGCTTTGAAATCCACAGATCCTGCTGCCACTGGCTGTGGTTTCTGTGGCGCGCATACCAGTTGAAAAGGAAGCAGTCTTAAGTGCGTCTTAGAAGCCAGGCCAGGGATGTAGAGGGCCTAGCCTCCCCGTTTCCGTAATTTAAACGCTGCCTTAGGGTCCCAGTATTCCAGATCCTAACCTGGGGTGGGCCAGCTCACGGCCTGGGAAGGCGTGGCCCTCCACAGGGCTGCAGCGCCTCTGGAGGTGACAAGGACTCTCGCGCTAGGAAAACTTGTGCCGACCAGTGTCCTTGGAAACCTCCTCTGGCTGAAAGTCTAACCCAGTGCCATCAGCTCTCCATCTCGACTACCCCAAACTCGACCAGATCGGTGTCATTCTGTAGACAGAAAAAATTTTATTAAGTGACTTGTAGACAGGTGAAAATAGAAATGCTGAAACTCTTTTTTTAATGAAACAAAACAACAACAAAAAAGCGCATCTATGTGTCAATTCTTGGCCACCAGCACCTTTTACATGCTCAACATCCCAGAAAGGCACACCCTACAGACTACCTTAGAGAAAACTGTCCCTGCTCCCAAAGAGGCTGCGCTCCCCCAGCTGGGCTCTCCCAGAGCTCTGGCAGCTTGCAAACACTCCCACGGGACTCCCTCCTGCTGCAATGCTTCTCGGTTTGGAGTTTACCCAGCCTGCCCTTCTTTTGGGAATAATAGCTGCTTCCCAACTCCAAGTTGCAGGTCCCATCCCTACCCCCCCCCCTTCTCAAGACTCCCCTTTTCCCCACTGGTCCAGAGGCTCCCGGGGTCCAGGCAGAATCCATCAGAGACAGGCAAGACTCTCCAGCAGGAGCTGGACAAGTCTCTGTCTCCAACCATTTATGGATTAAGGATGTTGAAAGGTGGCAGCCGTTGTTGGCTGAGCACCCTCCCTCCTCCCCCGCAAAGATGACCATGTCCTTATCCCTGGAGATTTTGAATGCTACCTGATGGAGGAGGGAGGACCTCACGATTAAATCAGGCATTCTGAGATGAAGAGGTCTCCCTGGGCTACCTGGGCCGGAATGAATGCAGTCATGTGTGCACTGGTAAGAAGAAAAAGAGGCTGGGACAGGCCTGTAATCTCAGCACTCTAGGAGGCTGAGACAGGAGGACTGCAAGTTTGAACCCAGCCTGCATAATTTAATGATTCAGTGAGACTGTCTCAAAATAAAAATTAAAATGACCTGGGGACACAGCTCAGTGTGAAACTCTGGTCTCCATCCCTGTGTGACACAAAGGAAGAAAGGCAAAGAGGAAGATTTTACACACGCGCACACACAGAGAATGGTATGACCACAGAGGCCGAGAGAGGGGTGGTGCAGCCATAGTCATGAGGTGCTGGCGACTACTAGAACTGAGAGGAAAGGAACCATCCTCCTTGAGCCTGTGACACCTCGACACAGTCCCACGGAACTATTCTCAGATGTTTCTGGCCTCCAGAACTGCGAACAAATAAATCTATATTTCTTTTTCTAAGTCCTTTGCTTTTACTTTTTTAAAAAGACAAAGTCTTGCTCTGTAGCCCAGGCTGGCCTTGACTTCAGCCTCCTGAGTGCTAGGATTAGGGGCATCCACCACCACCCCCAGCTTTTTGTGATGCTGGGAAACTGAACTCAGAGCTTTGTACGTGCAAGGCAAGAGCTTCAACCACTGTGCCATTCCTCCAGCCCTAAATTAGTATTTCTTCAGCCATATTTTGTTATGGCCACCAGAGGACACTCATACAATAGCCTAAAGGTGCCCAGAGGTCTGGAGAAGGAGTCCCAGGCTCCAGATCTCTGGCCCAAGGAGTGCCCAGTAAGCAGACTGCTATAGCCCAGATTAGATGGAGGAGTGCGAGGGAGGGGGGCACTTGGGCTGGAAGGAGAGCAGGAGGGGTATGAGAACCAAGGAGACTCAAGGGGCATCTTGAAAGGATAGCTGGGCTAATTTTCTATTGATTGGATATGGTGTAAAGGCAATGTAGCTAGTCACACTGTGATTACCTGGGCGTCAACTCTCTAGCAGGACTTCTGTCATTTCAGGATTTCCCTGGGCCACATAGATTTAACAAAATCACCCCATGAGGTCATCTGTAGAAGGCCATGAAGGGCAGCTTCTGTCTGTGGGAACAGGGTGCACATGGATTTCTCTCCTTCCCCAGAATGCTACCGATCTGCACAACTTTCTTATGTGGCTATTTCAGAAAGAAAGTTTGTTTGTTTTTTTTTTTCTAGCCTACAACCAGAAAGAAAGTTCTTATGTGGATACTTTCAAATTTAGATCAGGACAATCAACCAGGGACTGTTAGATACTAAATGAAATCACTAACAGTTGCAAGTCTTGAGTCTGACTTGATAACAAATCTGAGAATGTGTATTTAAGTTTTAAGAAATCCTAAACAAAACTTGTACAAGTATATCCAACCTGCAGTTTGATGTTTTTCCATCTTTGATTTTTTTAAGTAAACAGAGCCTGTCTTGGGCTATATAAAAATATATAACTTAATATGCATATGTAAGTACTGAAATTTCCTTTCTAAAGTTTTTCACTAGTGTTTAATAAAATCAAAGGGGAAAATCCCCATCAGACCACAGGTTGGACAAGTATCACCACTTTCAGGTTTTTTTTATCTCAAAAAAAAATTTAAAAAATCATAATGTGTGATCTTTTCAATAATATAGGCCCACACGAGTTTTCTTCCATCTAGTTAATTTTGAGTACATTCTGTCACTATCACTGTCCTGATTGGTTTTATTATTTTTAATATAATTTCTTAGTCTTGTGAATTTTGTTTCTATCTTGTTCATGAAAATGAAACAGGTAGAGGCCACTCTGGAGCTAGATACATCATCAACTATTAAAACAGGATCTTTGTTGTGGTCCTGGTAAAACAGGCCTATAATCCCAATATTGCATGAGTCTGAGGCAGGAGGATTGCAAGTCCAAGACAGGCCTGGGAAACTTACAGATTTAAAGAAACCCTGTCTTTAAATCAAAACTGAAAAAGGCCTGGGGATGTAGCTCAGTGTAAAAGCCCTAGGTTCTATCCCCAGCACCATTAAAAAAGGAGGGGAGGGGTCTTTGCTCACCAGCCTCCAAATTAGTTCTGTAGTTTCTCACTTTTCAAATCAGGATGTACCCAGATGTCCTATCTCTGGTTCTAACTATTTTTTTAAATCACAATGCATTTTTAAAAAAGAGCATCACTCTCCACACACGTAGTCATAGCATTCCTTTCTAGTAGGGGTGAATTAAAATGCTGTTCTCATGTTTCATGTGGATAAAGGGAAATTGAATTCAAATGACAACCCAGGAAAAACTCAAGCAGGATTTTGCAAGTGCACATCTCGTACCTTTCATCTGACATCAAATTCCACCCGTGCCTTTTCAATTCCTCCGTAAGCATTGCTTGTGGGTGTGTCTTAGCTATAGTGAGAGTGGCAGCATGTTGCATGACACCCAGTACACACAAGTGACATGCACACAGGTTTTTAAAAGACTCTACATAGAAATAAAACGAAGGAACCTGTGTGTGCGCAGTGCCTGGAGTTGTGAGGGAGGAAATATGGCAATCCGGGCCCAGCAGGCCAGCGGAGGTGGCAGGCATCTGCAAGCAGGCTCTACTATCAGCTCCACTTCAAAACAGGAGAAAGAAGATGGTGTGTGTTACTTCTAACTGTCAACAAAATAAAATAATGCTGTATAATATTTTTCTGGAGTAGGATTCATTTTGTCCTCACAACAACCTTAGAGGCATTACAGAGGGAAAGCCACGCCTCCACGAGTCATGTGGTCCATCCTGGGACCTCCACTTGGTGAGCGTGACAGTCCAGCCCAAGTCCTCTGACTCTACCTGTCGTGACACCTCAGAACCTGTAGTCTCTAATAGATTTTCAATGAAAGCATCAGGATCAAGGGAGGAGGTACATGTACAAGCCTGTGGTGACTGCCCATGTCCAGCACAGATTTATCAGAAGTACTTCATTACCATCCCCGTGTGAACAGTCTTCCTTAGCAAATGATTGTGTAAGACCTCAAGGTTAAATCATTTGCCTTCTCAGAGTTTGGAAGGTACAGAAAGAAAATGGAGCAAAAATTAAACAAACAAACCAGCTTCCTCTGGGCCCACCTCTGCCTAGAGGTGCTTTCTGTGCACAGAAGATCTGACTTATTTCTGCTACAGGCAGTGCCAAAGAATTTACCTTCTTCTGTGCAAATATGCTAAGAATTATCAAAACATAAAGAATTGGGATGCAAGATTCCCAGCCCGGCAGGTTCATTCCTAAGGTTTCTAACTGGGAAAGCTTCTGCTGGCGTGATAGAAAAGCCCCAAGAGTTGGGATTGACATTTCTGCCAGCAGACCAGGTCAGTCAGGCCAATACTTACACCAATACTTACCTTCTGTCAATCACCTGTTTATTCCAGGTAATGAGCTAGAAGAAACACACAGTGTAAGACACAGATAGGCATGGGGGTTAATTGTGCTTTGCTACTTGAATGAATTAAGAAATGCCTAGTGGGTCAGTAAGGCACAGTTTGGGACATCGGGTGTGTCGATGGGTGACATGTAGACCAGCAAACTGGGAGAATATCCACCCTGGTTCCGAGTGGCCCCAACCAAAAGACTTGTAACCTGGACTAAATAAAATGAGAAAGAGAAAGAAAGTGCACCTTTTTTCCCCCCTGGAAGAGCTATATTCCTTACCATCATCTCTGGGCATCCACGTCCAGGGCAGACCATTGGCACCAGCGATTCTACAGTGAACTTCCAGGGCTTTGGCCCGTGAGGTGTGGTGGCCTCAGTCCAGATGTTCTGCCACTTTTGCCTTCTCGTCTGAGCAGCCACTGAATCTTCTGGCTCTCTCACATCCAGGAGGCCATTGTGGGCCTTCTCCTCTCTGATCTTGCCTGTGATCACTTTGGATTGATGCTATAAAGCCACCTAATAATTCTCTTGCATAAATTGACATACGTATTTTCTGTGAATTCTGTTTTTCTAGAGAATCCAGTCTAATACACCCTGCCTCAGAGAGTTCAAGATCAAAAGTATCCCCTCCTCAAAGAATTACACTCCAGAGTAAGAAGGGCTCTAACAGGCCATGGAGCTTAAAGGCATGCTCGTGAATGTTGCCGATTTCTTCCGTTAGCTTATATTTCCTCCAACGAGGTGTTTAACCACACATGTACCCCCCAGAGGAGGACGCAGGGCTACATTCTCTCTAATCCTAAGGAACTAGAAAGAGCATAGTTTGGGGAGGAGGCACTGGAAATCTGGTTGGGACAGGAACTCACAATGCACTATCCTCGGTCTGTAGTTAGCAGTTTGAAAAGTTGGCCAAAGCATCATGTGAGGAAAACATATGTCTGGCCACTTTCCCAGGCTGCATTTCTCTGATTCCAGACCCATGACAGAAGCAGAACACAACTGTGAGGCAACCCATGCTACACAGCCACCCTCTTGAACCTGTGCTGCTGTGTGCACAGCATGTCTTACAAGCCATGACAGCCCATCCAGAGAGAAGATGGACAGATGCCTTGGCCCATGAATGGGGCACAGACCTGTGCTCATCTGTGAAATGGCATCTGGACCAGCTAACAACTGATCTGAACTTGGCTACCAGCAGCCAAGTGAGCTGTTCCCCAATCAGTCACAGAAAAGCCAGTAAGACACCACGCCACCCTCCCGGGGCCCCAGTAAGATCTTTTTCTTCCAAAGAACACATTTGTCCCCCTGCTGGACAGAAATATGCTGACCAGTGTCTCCAGCCCTGGGGAAGGTGCTGGCATAGACAGACAGCTGTGGTGACCTTTCCAACTGGGTGGTAACTCCTTTCATACACATTTTTGAGTGCATGTTACCCTTTTGAACTTGACCTTCCTTCAGGAGTGTGACTACCTCCTTCTGACATGACTGAGTGACTGGTGAGTCTCTCCCTCACACCGTGTACTCTGTAAGTATACATCACGTGGCAGATCACAACACACCTGCTTCTTTGTTCCACTGAATGTCAAGGATGGAGAAGCATTTTGATGCCCATTTACAGAGGAAGAAACTGAGGTTATAGGCCAACCCGTTTTTACTCAGTCACTCAACAGCAAAGCCAGGGTGGGCAGCAAACTGCCTATTTCATTCGCAAGGGGGGTGGGGAGATCTTTGCACTATCTGCCTGTCAAAAGAATAATTCTCAGATGTGGAATTAACAGAAATAGAACGTTGACCAGCAGGCATTTAGGATGAGGTCCCTTTTAGTTCCACTTAAATCGTCCTGACTTTGGAAAAGGCACTGACCTCCACATCTGCATTAGACCCAGCTCACTCAGGCCACATTTGAGACACAAAGTCAATCCTTCTTGCATGGTCTAGACTCTGCACTAAAACAAAGGCCAAAGAAGAGACATGCCATGATTCAGCACCATCCCCATCAGTGAGCTGCCCTAGTACAGCTTACAAAGCATTTAGTCTGTTTTTATGTGATGCTCTGGAAGCTAGGGATCTCTACTCTGTCTGCTTTTTATTTCTGCTCTGACTGCCGTGAGCCCTCAGCAATGTTAGCATCCCAGGCCTCTTTGTTGGTCTGGAAGCATCTTCTTGTCCCCTCCCCCCGAACTCCTTCTCTGTCTCCTCAGTAGTCCGAGCCCTTGCTTGGCCTCCCTCTCCACTCTCCATGGAAGATCCCACTCCTGTCCCACTGTGGCCCTGGCTTCTCCCACCACCAAGCTCTTTGGGTTTCAGGGCCACCACGTCACCTCCTCACAGAACTTTGCAAAGGCATCCCCATCTCCATCCATTTCTGCCCTCCCACTTGTCCTTCAAAGCTCAGCTGTCATTGTCCCTAACCTCTCTGACCCTTGGTTTACACTGTCCCACCCCTACAGCTTGACTCTATGATAACTGTCTGGTTTTACCATCCTGTGCTTTAGCTTTCTGTCACCATAACAGTGCCTGACTAAGTTAATCAACTTATTAGGAGAGAATATTTATTTTGTCTCATAGTATTGGACATTTCAGACCATGGTCGGTTGGCCCCATTGCTTTATGTCTGTGGTTAGAAAGTTCATCATGATGGGACCATGTGGGGGAACAAAACTCCTCACTTTCTGACCCAGAAGCAAAAAGGAAAAAGGAGAACTAGCTGGGGTGACTGTCACAGGTTCTCCAAGAAGGGCTCACCAGGACTTCTTATTTATTGCTAGGACATATTACCCAACACCCACAACTCAAAGGAGGAAAGGTCTACTTTAGCTCACAGTTTCACAAGGTCTCAGTCCATTCACAGGCAACTGGCAAGGGCAAGAAGAGTCTGGCAGTGAAGAGCTTCTCAAGGCATCAAAGAGAAGAGACAGAGGGCCTCCAGAAGAAACTGGGGCAAGAGTTTATTTCCTTTTAGGCCACATATCCAGTAATGTGCTACACGCCCATTATGCACCACACACCTGTAACCCACCCCTCCAGATGAGACCTCACCTCCTAACAGCCCATGAAATCCATAGATAATCAACAACATCCAAACACATGAGGCTTTTGAGAGATATTCCTCATCCAAGCCATAAAACCATGTAAGCACAATTCCCATTAGAGGGACTGAGGACCACTTCTGCCTCTGCTGATGCCCCTTGTGCTTGTGGATATTGTCCCTAGCACTGGGTTGCTGTCCATTCAGCAAAGTCTCTGGTTTCTTTGGGGTTGTTTCCCTCTGTTCCATATAAAACACAAGCCAGCACAGAGCCTTTTTAGCTCTCTATAATAGAGGCCTTAAAGTCCTCTTCTGACTACATCTATTTCGAGTCCCTGCTCCACCTAGCAAGTCTTCAGGGAGCCGTGGGAGGCACTGTGCATGATATACAGAGCAAGTGTGGCTGAGGAAGGACCATCCAACAGTTAAGGTAAAATTTAAAGCAAAGAAAGTGCTGAAGAAACAGTGATGGCAGGATATTCTGATGAAAGGGACCAAGACAAGAAAGGAAAAAGACAGATTTGTGGGATGCATAAAAAAAGTTAACAGGTGATCAGGTTTTAAGATCAGATTGGAAATGTAAATGGCACATTACCAAAAGCAAGCCTGGGGGTGGAGAGTATTGTGGATCTAGATTTACTCTGAAGGCATGGAACTCACCGAGTAGGGAAGTACAACTGCCATTCTTCACAAGGAAGCAGTGAGGTATAAGGGAGACATCCTGATGGCAGTATTACAAAAAGTTGACAAGCTTTATAAACTTAAGGGATTTGTACTACACAAACCAGAACTGTACTTCAGAGAGACTAGCCAGCAACAGAACTGATTAAAGGTGGGAGGGAATCAAAGAAGAAAGTCAGGTAGGAAGCCATTAAAATAGTCCAGGTAAGTGGTTATAAGGGCATAAAGAGGGTGCTGACAGAAAAAACAAACTCTTAAACCAGGTAGAACTAATAACACTAATGGTGTGCCTGTGATAGGGCCTTAAGGGGTCCATGATTTGTGTCTGAAGTCACCACAGGCAGATCCTGAGTTTGAATGGCCCTGACCTACACCAATCTGACTCCCAAGTGTCCTAGGTCAGGGACATCTACTGTCCCTAGCAAGAAAATCTCTCTAGGGAAAAGTATCCCTAATTTAGGATCTTGGGATTTCCATAATTTAAGAACGATAAAACAAAGGAGTAAACACCACAGAAAGAGTCAGTATAACAAGACTAAGTTCCCATACACTTCAAATATTAAAATTATTAGATTCACAATACAAATAATAATGCATGAAATGTTTACATAGAAATAAAAAATAAGCAATGACTTTTACAGGCAAAATATAGCTCATAAATGAAAAAAGTCACTATGAATAGTAACAGCTGAGTGGATGACTAAATAGTAGATTAGACATGGCAAGAGAGAAAATTAGGGATATGGAAGATGAGTCAGAAGAAATTACCAACATTGCAGTACATAGACATATGGAGACAGAAAATATAGAGATGGTATAAAATACAAAATATAGAAAAGATATAAAGATAGAATTAAAAGGTCTGGCATATGCTCAATCAAAGTTTAAGAACAAAGAACTGAGAGAAAAGAGGCAAAGGTCAAAGAGGCAATGTCTGAGAACTGGCTGAAGACATAAATCCACAGATTTAGGAAGTACAACAAATATCAAGCCAAAGTACAATGAGTATCACAGCCAAGTGCAATTGTAGTAATAACCCAGAATTCGGCACATAAATAAAAGCATCTAGAAAGCAAGGAAAGAATGGCTTTTGTAAAAAGGGAAAGTTAAATAACATTCTTCCCAATAGGAGGCTAAAGATGAAGGAATAGTATTCTAAGATTTAGAGAGCAAATAACTCCAAACATAGAACTGTGGGCACAGAAGAGTTACTTTCAAGAATTAGGTAAATTGTCCTGTCTGGTAGCACAAGCCTGTAATCCTAGCATTCCGTAAGGCTGAACCAGGAAGATCTCAAGGTCAAGCCCACCCTGGGCAACATAGCAACTTAGAGAGACCCTGCCTCAAAATCAAAATGAAAAATGAGCTGGTGATGTAGCTCAGGGTGACAGCTTTGGGTTGATTCTCAGTGAAAAAAGAGAAAGAATTAGAGAAAAGAGGCATTATTGGATAAATAAAATTAGAGAATACTTCCTGCCATCAGACCTTTTATTAAAGAAATTTCTAGAAGAAATTCAGGGAAAAAAGCCTCACCTCAGGATAAAGGTCTTGGATGCAAAGAGAAATTGTGAGAAGAGAAATTCAGTATGCTTACACAAACTCCAGGGTATGGCGGCACACATCTGTAATCCTAGCACTCTGATAGGCTGAGGCGGGCAGATCACAGATTCAAGCTCACCTGGACAACTCAGCTACTTAGGGAGATCCTGTCTCAAAATCAAAAATAAAAAAGCTACGAATGTAGCTCAGTGCAATGGTCCTGGGTTCAATCCCGAGGGGTGTGTGTTTGTGTGTGTGTGTGTGTGTGTGTGTGTGCATGTGTGTGTGTGTGTGTATATGCACACACATGCAAGTATACAGGGAAAATTAAAAGTGATTTAACTGGTAAACATTGATATAAAAATCCTAAATGTTATTAGCATAACAAATCCAGTATTTAAATATATATATATATATATAATATATATATATATATATATTATATATATATATATATATATATATATATATATCCTGTCCAAATTTGCTGTAGATTTTTGGGGAAGTTGAGCACTGGAGTAAATGCAATTTATCACACCTAATAGATTAAAGGAGGAAAACCATATGGCCTTGTCATTGACTCAGAAGAAGTATTTGATAACAGTTAATGCTTCTTCACGTAAAAAAATGTTAACTGAACCCAGAGCACCAGAGATTCTACAAACCAACGAGCAAAATTGACAAAGAAGCTCCAATGAACAGTGCTCCTCGCAGAAACGCAAGCAGCTTGGGATGCTCCTCAGCACTGCAACTACGGGACACTGCACTGTGGACCCTAGCCTAGGACCCTTCTCTATTCCAGGCACTTGGCGACCCCTCCTGCTGTCTGTCGCACTGCTTGGCACACAAAGGCAATCTTCCCATGTATCTTAGTAACGAAACAACAAACCTTTACTCATTTAAGTCATCTTTGTTTCTGAGAGTCTATAGAACACATGCTGGTTATTGACTTAATTAGGTTGTGCATATTCATGACCATTATCATTCTGGCCGTTGAATACTTGGAATGCATCCTTGCTCTTAGGCAAAACCTTGCAAAGCTCCGACTTCTGCCTTATCAGTCTCTCTCCTCTGATGGATATAATCTCTACTCTTTTTCAAGATTTCAACGAATGTAGAAGTGAGGAGAGGAACTTTAAGTCTCCTTGAGGAACATTGCAAGAGTCGGCTATGGGGATGATTTCTGCCAACTACCCATGACTCCTGGTGATTGGTATTCACTGTGGTTCATCTTTACTTAAAGTTCACATTTCAGATAAATCACCTGGACATTTTTCTTTGCTGAAAGCAGGAACCCTATAAACACACAGGTATCACTGTAATGATGCTCTCTGTCCAGTTGGAGTATGTGAATTTTCTTTCATATACCTCCAATTTAGATCATCAGCCCTTTCTACAGCTGGCTTTCCTAATATATATTATAAGTAAAAAATAAAAATTTTTAAAGAATTGGCAGACAATGTTAAGTCAAGGAACCATTTAGATCATGTTTGGCCATTCTGTTTCCCAGTGTTTGATGATTATGTCATTATTTACTGTCACTAAGGTGATTTTGCAAGAATGTTGTTAAAGAATACTTGGCGTCCAAGTCTGTAGCTCTCTTTTCTTCAAATCACTCCACTTGTAAGTGAAACTAATGTAACACGAGATCGTTTCATCCATTATACTCTGGCAAGTTAATACAAACCAGTTGTATTCTGGCAGTAATAAATGAGTTGTTTGTTGGCCAATCCACTGTAGAAAACAACATTCACTCACTTAGAAATAACTTCATTCTATCAGGAGCTCAAAGTGGTATTGTGTGAGGAAAACTAATAAAAGAAGTCTTTCTACTCACAGCACTATGGAATTGCTCAAAGCAAGTCAAAATAAGATGGAACCCAGACAATTCCAATGATTCGTAGTAGAAATCATTACCTCAGATTAGAAAGGAAAGAGAATTATTTGGCAAAATACTAAATTAACATATCTTTTATGTCACTGGCAAAATAGAGACATGCTTTGACTAAATGAAGTTTTTAAAAGCTTTGGGAGACTGAGGAGTAGCTTGTGGGATGAAATACAAGGTCTCAGAAGAAAAGGACTTATGAAAACTCAAGGACAGAAATATCAGGCCACCTCCCCAAGGATGGACCTGGTTCTAGGCACAACCTCTCCAATCATTCCTGTTTCAGGGTAACTGCCCAAGATTCACGTTCACTGGAGGGTGCATCCGAGGGCTTGAGTCATATGAATCACTTCTCCACAAAAGGGCAGAAAGCCACGTTCTTTTCTGGAGGCAAGCAGGACAACCACTTCCTGCACTATCTTCACAGCTTTGAAAGAGCAGCAGAAAACTAAAGATAGAAAGCAAGTTCTCACAGCATCTCCATTTTCCCCAAAGGAAAACGAAGGTGCCACTATCAGAAAGAAGCAGGGTAGAAGCCAGTCAGATCTGACTGTGCACTATCAACAAAGAATCTTCCTGCTCTTCTTGGAAAGGGCAGTTCTGCTCCAGTGACTGTCCAAAAGAAGCCATCTCCCCATGCCACCCATGGGATGAACAAATTAATATGCATGTGCCTCAGTGGAGGAGCCGGTATTACCCATTCTGCTACAGGCCAATAGCCACCACGGAAGTCAGTGGGTGGCAGCTGCTGAGAGGATGAAGTCTAACAGGGCAGACAGCAGAAAGCTCCAGAAGAGTTTGTGAGGTGTGATATTGTTTATGTAAAAACTTGAAAGATGTACAGTGAACAGGAAATGTTCAGAAGATCTAATTGGACTCTGCTGTTCTTTTAAAATGCAGAATGTCCCACAAGTTTGTTACTGTTTCCTATGTATGGTGACTTCTGGGACGCCCCGTGCATTGAATTGAGTGCTTGCATCATTTTTCTTAGAGCATTTGTTTAACTCAAAATGTTGTGACAAATGAATCTTGAGTAAATACATTTTTATACTGCATTACATTACATATTTTATATGTATGATGACCTTCAGGAGACCCAGTATATACACTGGGAAGGAGAACTTTTTCTTCTTCCTTCAGAAGGAATGCAGGCAATGTCCACAGCTCCTATGAGCTGACAAATACTAAGCACACCTATGGTTGTTTTAATTCTTAAACACAGAATCAGTTCAGTAATCAAATATGTCTACTCTTATACGGTAAGAAAATTTCCAAACTTGATTTTTCTCCCAGCCCCCAGCTGGAACCTGCTGCCCCTAGGAACACGCAAACCATCAAGGCTCCTTCTTCCACCTTCACTCTTGGCTTTTCCCAGCCTGATGGTTTCGGGTCTCCTAGGTCAAGGTCAGGGAATAAGTGGGAAGATGAGTACCAGGAGGAAGTTCCTGCCACCTGGGAATGGCACAGGCCTCCCGCTCTCTCCGGGGTGCTTTTGTGAGCTCTTGCGAGGCCTCCTTGGAAATTTTTCAACATCCTACATGTTGTTGGCTACACTTTTTTTTTTTTTCTTAGATGGCTGATTCCCTTCTCTAGTTCCTCAGGAATCCAGCCCTCATAGACTCTCTGGGTTGACATCCATGATCGTTTAGACCCATTAGACCCATTTTGAACTTGTAATCTCCAGAACTGTTAAGAAAATAACTTGCTACTTTGAACCACTACTGCTGAAAATTTGTTACAGCAGCAAGAGGAAACTCGTACAGCAAAGTAAGTCTGTAGCTCCTGTGTTTCTCAGACTCCTTGCCTCAAACTAATGGGGTATGGTGACTGAGTTGTGGTCAGTAGAGTGTAGATGAAAGCAGAATGTATTATTCCAAGTCCTGGTGGCTCTTAATATATCCACAGGACTTTCCATGCCCTCTGGTGGTCAGCCTGCAAGATTGAGAAAGCAACCAAGGATTCTGTGGCTCCTAGTTTAGCTGGGCCAACAGGTAGGAAGATTTCAACTCCCCACACAACTTTCACCCTCACTGCATTACACTCTATCATGGAAAAGAAATGTGCCTTATTACACAGAGTAAGTCACTAAAATCTGGAGGTTGTTAGCACATCAAGTGTTTAATCTACTTGGACTAACAACAGAATTCTGTTTCTCAAATGGTAAGAAACAGGTAAGGATGGGCTGCCCCTGAGCTTCACCTAGTAACTTTATGCCAGTTCCTGTCCTGTTATACACTCCAATGGCTTAAACATTTACTATCAGTAAATCTGCAAATGGTTTCCAAAATGTGAAGTTTTGGAGCTGGAAATAGGCAGAGTGCTAGTCATTATTTAACTTATATTCTCACACAAGCACTGTTGATCCTCACTGGTCATAGGTTCTAATTTGCTAATGCACCTATTTTACTACATGGATTTGTAACCCTCAAGTCAGTGGTGATGGCATCTTCAGGGTCACCCTTGGACATGAACAGAAGGATGACGAATCTGTATCATCCCCCGGGCACATCCGCGGCTGAGATCTAATGAAGCAGTGCTCTGCTTTCTTGTTTCAGCTCTTAGACTGTAAACGAGAGTCCTTTCTCTAGTTATTAGTGCCTCATATTCACATTTGTGTGCTCCCTGTTGGCAATTTCACTATTTAAAATGGTCCCCAAGTGTGACCATTAATCATGCTTTGTCAACTTGAATGAATTGAGAAACACCTGGCAGATCAGAAAGGCACAGTTCTGGGTGTATCTGTGGATGATTGACATGTAGACCAGCCCCAGATGTGGCTAGCACCAAGTAGACTTGTAACCTGGATAGAATTTAAAAGGACAAAGAAGGAAGTGTTCAGCTCTGGAAGAGCTCTATCTTCAGCATTGCCTCTGGACAGTAAACTCCCAGGCCTTCAACTTGAGACTGGCATTGCATCCGTGATCCCCTTTGTTCTGTGGTTGCTGTGGGCCCTCTTCTCTACAGTCAGCCATTTTGGACTCTCCTATCTCGGATTCTGTAAGCCTACCTACTAAACCCCCTCCCATAATCTTACATATACATTTTTCATCTGTTTCTCTAGACTCTAGAGTGCCCTCCCAGAGCAAGCACAGTGTAGAGCCCTGCCTAGCATTCCCAAGTGCATGAAGGTTCTGATATGCCACATGGAGAAAATATGTATTAGTAAAGTTCATTCAAGCAAGAATTACAGTGCTGGTGATTATGAATTCTATGTTAATACATCAACAATATATATATTAAATAAAGTATCTTTAAACAGAAACATAGAAGTTAAAACAGCTTAAGTATTGATTGATGAATGAAAATATTGTGAGCAGAGGCTAGCCTTCCCTTAGGAGTATTTTTGCTAATTCAGTGTTCACAGAAAACCTATGAATTGTAATTACCATGAAGAATGAGAACTGGCTAGACTTGACTTGTTGACAGCTTGAAATTCAGAGAAAATGTGAAGTATTCGGATTTTTAAGCTTATCATAGTAAATATGCCCCATTCCAAGGCCCCACCTGTAGCCATTGCAAAGACGCCTTGTACTCCCAGTCTCCATCTTCCATTCTAGTTCAGCACCGCCCCCTTCCTTACTTTCCTCACAGACACTTCCGCTCATATGCTCTACCATATTGACAAAATCCAAATGGTACTATTCCACATAATTCTCCATGTCATCTCCAACCTCTCCCCTATAACCTTTAACTTTTCCTATTAAGAATCTCTCATTTTCCAAACTCTTAGGCACAAAGAATTGGGCAAGGTCTCCCTCCATCCAGCCATCCAATACACCCATTTTGATTTGCAGGCCCCACAGATTTCCTCGTTCCTCTCTTATTACTGTTATCCTAGACTGGCTCTTTTTAACTCATGCCTAGATAAGTGTCATCGCTTTCTAATCCTGTGTCAGCTTCCAGCTTTCCAAACCATTCTGTTCCTTTGTATATGATTGATTTTCCTAAAACGTATCTTGCAACATGGCATATACTGGATTTTACTTTGGTTTTATCCACTGTCCATCTTGTCTAGACCCAGATTTGCACATCTAACAGCTTACTGTTTGCTCCTGCCTGGGAGTGTCCTGTGAGTCCCTCAAACCCAATAGGTTCAATCCAACTAGCTGTATTATATACTTTCTCTGTTCTTCCCATATGACAGACTGTCAGCTGATAAGCAAACCTAATTAATAAAGGAAAGTAATTAATAAAGGAAAAAGGTTTTTTTAAAAGTTCCATAAGATGTTTATATGTACTATTTAAAGATTAACTTTTAAAGCACATTTAATTAGGACAACTATATACCAGAAACTGGAAATAAGGTAATATTGACAATTTATTTATGTTTTATCTTTTACTTTTTAGGGCAATTTTATGAGGTACCATTATTATTTCCACTGTACAGGTAAGGAAACAGAGCCTCCTTTATTTTAATGCTTTAATATTTCATTGCAAATAAATCAAGTTTAATCGTAGACAGTAGAGAATCTCAAAGACTAACAGTATTTCAAGAATACTTTCTGATGAAGGGAGATTTTTCAGATCTACAGTGCTGCATTATAGATGCAAAATATTTCATAGAATTATAACAATAATGAGGAAATTCTTCATTTCAGATACTGTGATCTAATTCAGAAGCAATCTTTCTTTTATATGAAGTATGACAAAAACTAAATGAATGTTTACATCTAAAATTTTCATTACAATGAAAAGACACATTTCCATGAATCTTCACTTCAAATATGTTTATCCCATTGTTCTTGTCACTTCCTGAAGCAGTTCTGGAAGTCTTTTCCTAAGTGTCTCATTTGCACCGCTGTGGGGACCTTGACATTCTGAACAGATGGACAGCATTGACCTTTCGTGGTCATTTTGACTTTGGGGAGGAGCCAGAAGTCACTCAGCACCAGATTCGTTGAGTGAGGTAGATGAGGACACACTGTTAGGACTTTTTTAAAAATCAGCCTGTGTTTCCATCGGATGGCACTCAATAGCAGCATTCACTGGATTTTGATCACACCACCTCATGAAGACACTGTATATAGA
>PVKB01000663.1:535385-633991 GCA_004027205.1 Ctenodactylus gundi
TTTTTTTTTTTTTTTTTTTTTTTTTTTTTTTTTTTTTTTTTTTTTTTTTTTTTTTGAGACAGGATCTAGCTAAGTTGCTAAATTGCCCAGGTTGGGCTTGAACTTTGGATCCTTCTGTGTCAACCTCCCAGAGTGCTGGGATTACACTGACTTGATCCCCAGTACCAGAAAATGCCCAGCTCTTCCGGTTACTCATAAAATGAGAGGTAAGTATATCAGACCTGTCTTCTTAAAAGAGACTTCTGTTTTAATTCTTATTTGTAGTACAGGAATGATGAAATTTGTCCAATAAATTGAGGGCAATAAAATGTCCATAATCATAGTAAAAGCTTGGCTTTGTGGACAGTGTGATGGTGGGAAGCCGATGCTTTCTAAGCACTGCGTGATCCTATTGACAATAACAAGATGGCAACCACAGCACTGACTCAGAGGAGGGAATTGCAAGGAGACATAGTTACATCTTTATTTATCTACCTACTTATCTATCATCTAAATATAATCTTGTTGTAGATATCACACACACACACACACACACACACACACACACACAGACACACACAGACACACACACACACACACACTCAAACCCTAAGGCCCTGGCCGCAGAGCTCCGACCCCACACCACCCGGGAACTGCTGTGCAGTCTCTACAGAGCTGTTCCATTTGGATGTGAGGCTGCAGACTGAAACCCACAGAGAGGTAAAGGGGAAGGAAAGATGAAGGAAACTCTTGGAAACCAAGGAAAAGCTGGTAGCCCAGAACAAGACACTGGAGCCATGTTCCATTGTCATGGGCTTGATGCCATTGATGTTGGTGACCTGAAGAAGTGAGATCACAGAGCTGGGCATGTGCACCTGGCCTAGAAATTAGGGGGCTGGAAGGGAACCCAGAGGAGAAGGGACAGCTACAGACCTGGCAGCTCCCTCGTGCCGAGGAGAGGCACCAACATTTAAGGGACAGTGTGGAAGCTACTCACCAAGTGGCTGCTGCTTCTTCAACATGACCATCAGGCTTAAGCATTAAGGCAGGCCTAGTGACAAAGACCTACACTCCCAGCACTCAGGAAGGCTGAGGCAAGAGGACCACATATTCAAGCACAACCTGGGCAACTCAGTGAGATAGTGAGACCCTGTCTCAAAATCAAAAACAAGAATAGGCTGGGAATGCAACTCAGTGTGAAGGCTCTGGGCTCAATCCCTGGTACCACACACACACTCACACACACACACACACACACACAGTGAATCATCAGTGGGCACGTCCTTCCATCCTGAATTCCCTCTATCTAGGAGCAGTCAGGACCTAGTGCTCTGTGATGGCTGGTCACCAATACTGCTGTCACCAGACGTCTCAAGCAGAGCTTCTGCATCTCTGGGTGGTTTTGCCTGGGGTGCCTGTAAATTTAAATTCAACAAAATAGGACTGTAGTGAAGCTTCTGGTATTCCAGATCTAATTTTTAGTTTGGGAAACTACCTAAGTCTTGTTTTAGGGCTGCTATAGTTTTTACAGTCCCCACCATCCCCAAGAAAGATCGTATTTCCAATCTGCTCAGAATTTATGAGCAGGATATAACTCAGGTGCACACGGGGCTACTACCTCTCAAGGCAAAGCAAGAAAGAAAAAAGAAGGGGAAAGGAACAGGAAGGGAAACTGAGGCATGTGGGAGCAGGGGGAAAAGGGTTGGGAGGGGAGGTGGGGAGTCTCAGCTGCTCCACACTCCCTCATCTAGGTAAACTCAGATTATATTTGACACGTCTACAGAGATAGCCACATAACTGAGCTTCTACAAATCCTCCAGCTTTTTTAAAAAAAAAAAATTTACAACCTCAAACAAAATTCCACTCCCTCCCCTGGTGGCTTCAGGCCATCATAAATATCTCCCCAACAATTTCAGCTCTTCGGGTGCCAGAATCCTCATGCCAAAGGTAATCAGAAAAGTTGATGCCGCAACCCCCTCGGCTGCAAGTTCATAAATGCACTCTCCCTTTGACCGTGTAATTGGCGTGATACAGGGAACTCCCACAGATACATCAACACAGGTCTGAAATTGAAAAAAGATTTAAAAATTGTCCCTAGACCAGGCATATCAATTCACCCACGTATTTTCCATTCTACTACAGCAGTTACACTACAAAATTCAGGAGAAAGGGTTTCCAGTAAATTCACTGGGGCTCTTATGAGTGAAAGTTCAGGAATAAACTGGGGTAAGAACGTGAGAGGGATCATGACTGTGACAACATCCTAACACCTTTGTGATAGTAAGGCCACATCAGCTACAACTTGCAGCCTCAGCAGCCTCCCTTCTGCCCACCACACCACAGACCCCATGTGCCCTTGTGCTTTTTCCTCCATCAATGGAGGAACTTCGAAGTCATCTTCCCCATGAAATCAATGCTGGCATCTTCAGTGCCACCCGGTGAGGCCCACTAAAGGGTACTGGGAGTCCTGAAGGCAACTCCAACACTGGATCCCAGAACCAGACAACACTCACCTCCCCCACCTCGCCCCAGTCCAGGCTCTGACTCCAGTGAGTTGAGTCTCAACCTCTGCTGCTTGGACAAGGGAGCAGATTCCTAAAGAATTTCCACCATGCCCTCCATTTTCTCATCATGCCCTGCAGCTAGTGGCAGCTCCTGCCAAGAGGTGGAGCCAGAAGGAAACGGTGCTTGGCCGTGTGCAAATGGGCCAGTGGGACAATGGCAAAGGTGGCAGGTGGCTGACCGCAGCATCAGGTCACAGACAGCAGGCCAGCTGCTAGGGGACAGGCCATACCCCAGCTGACATCAGGCAATAGCTGGACACAGGAGGACAAGATCATCCTGAGCCACCCTAAACTAGACCAGCTGGCTCAGGCTGCCCACAGCAGGGGCGGAATTACAGGAGCCGCTGCTCAAGGATAAACAGAAGAGCTACATATGACAGGAGCAAGGCCTTTCTTATCTTCACAAATGTTGTTTTTGCTTCCTTATAATTGTGGATACAGGACTCACCTAACATCTCTGTGCATCCCAGACATGCAATTTCAAAGGACAGTCTTCAAATTTATGGTGAATTTACATGGAAATAAAAAGCCTATGTTTGGGGTCGAGGCTTCAGGCCCAGGACCTCTGTCTTGGTTACTTTTTTTGTGGCAGGGACACAATACTTGGAGGCACAGCTGGAGGACAAGCTGTTCACAGAATGCCAGACAGGAAGGCAAGTGAATGAGGAAGAGTGGGGCAAGCATATATCCTTCCAGGTTATGTCCCTTCAAGGTCAAGCCCAGTAATCTTCCACTTCCAGGTCAGGGGTACCACCCCTTCTGACTAGCCAACATCTCTTAGAAGCACATAGTTCCACAGCTATTTCACAATATCTAAATACAAAAGGCTTTTAGGGGGCATTCCAGACCCAAACCATAATGTTCCACTCCTGGCCCCAAAAAGACTCATATCCCCCCTTAATATTTAGTCCTTCTCTAAGAGTCTCCAAAATTTTAACAGTTCTAGCACTGCTAAATCGTCTAAGTACAAAGTCTCTTCTGAGACTCAAGGCAAATTCTTAGTTTTGAGCCATTCATTTGGTCTTTGATGTAGGTTTAGCCTAAGAGATCTGACCGAGGAAATGATAATCTGAGTATCTTTTGTACAGCAGTACGATTGGTAATAGCCAAATCTTGGAAGAAGCCAATATGCCCGAGTAGAGATGACTGGGTAAAGAGGATGTGGTATATATACTCACAGTGGAGGAGTACTGTGCCATTAGCAATGACACATTTGAGTCATTTTAAGGAAAATAAATGCACCTTGCCAGGTATGGGAATGACTCAACTCTAGCTGAGCAAATGAAAAGAAAAAAAAGACAAACCAAAGAGGGTGATAGTGGAAGTTAAGGGCGGGGGTAGCTGTCTCTCAGAAATGAGTCTTTCACTATTTTTTTTTTTTTTTTTTTTTTTGAGACAGGGTCTAGTCCAGGCTGGTTCTGAACCTACTGTGTAGCCCAGGCTGACCTCAAACTTACAGCAAACCTCCTGCCTCAGGCTCCCAAGTGCTGGGATGGCGGGTGTACGCCACCACGCCTGGCATTCTGTTTCTTTTGTCCTGCCCTGAAACCTTTCTTCTCCTTCCTCACTATGTTTATGGGTTTTCCAGTATGTAGCTGAAAGAAAGGGGCTGCAGGTTTTGCATTTTTTTTTGTTGTTGTTGTTTTGTTTTAAGGCTTTCTTGTTTTATTCTTGTGGTTCTGGGGGTCAGATTCATGTCCTTCTCATTGCTTCAACCTGAGCAACATTCCTGGCTTATTTTTACTTTTGATTTTGAAACAGGGTCTCACTGACTCACCAGATTCCCAGACTGGGCTCCCGCTTGGGATCCTCCAGCCTCAGCCTCCCAGAGTGCTGGGATGACAGGCCCTGCCCAGCAGGCCTGGTGAAAGTGCTCAACAAATCCACATTTGCTGAGTTAGAGTCGAGCCGTTCCAGCAGCCGGCATCCACAAGGACAAGCGTTCACACCATCGACGTGGGCAATTCCAGAGGAGAGCGAGCCACGTATTTGTGGCTTTCTTTCCTCTTGGAAGGATTTTCCTAGCCAGGTTGATGAAGATGGAGCAAGAGAGTCTGGCCTTCAGTCCCAGGCCACCGGGTGACCTTGAGAAGACTATCCAGCTGGGTAGAGATGAGGGACTAAGCAGGGAAGGAGCTGTAGTCACACTTGCTGTGAACAGAGCTTTAGGGGCATGGGTTTCCTAAGAACTTGGGGGTCAGTGCAAGTTTGGGGAGAAAGGAAGGAGGAGGAGGTGACAATGACCTTAATGTGGCTACTCTGCAGACAGCTGGCACAGAAGAGCAAAGGTATGGGCATACCTGCGGTGCCCAGCGGCCACCCTCCCCGTACCCAGAGACACTAAGCTCAGCTCTTTGCCAGAATGGAAAAGCACCATGAAATGCCCATTTTTCCATCCCTAGGAACACCCTAGGGAACTGCCGTGATGGTGTCGCTGCCACCAAGACCTTGATAAGTAGGGGAGACTCAGATAGAAGAAGGTGAGGCCCCTTTGGAGCGTGGCTTCTCTCCAGCAGGCAGGGGCTGTAAAGGGTCTCCAGTGTAAAGGCCGCTGTTCATTACTGGTTCCACTGACCCGGATTGGCTTTGTGTAGATGTCGAGAAGCAAATGTTTATTTCAATACCTAAAAGTGGGCAGATGTTCACAGCATTAGAAACGTTAACAGTGAATAACTGAGTAGAGAAAGTTTTGTAGATTTTGCTTCTTGTCTATTATTCGTCGATGTCTATTTCTCTGAACTTACAATTCTCTTTTTAAGCTTTACAAAAAAGACATGTTTCAAGCTAAAACTGCCCACGGAGGAAGGGGATATTTGTTGAGCCCAGAAGCTAAGATCTTATATTCTAAACAAGAACCAATGCGTCTCCTCCCTCTGTGTGTCCCCGGGCCTAAGCTGAGCTTGAACTTGAGATCCTTCTACCTCAGCCCCGCAAAGTGATATAATTGTAGGTGTGTGCCACCACACCTAGCTAGACAGGCTTCCTTTAAGGAAGGGAAGTGATTGTGTAAATTTTAAAAATATTTTTAAAGAAAAGAATCTTCTAAACATCGTGTTACCATATCTGAATAAAAGCAAAAGTGACCTCTATTTTGGCTTTTCCTTCCATTTGTTTAAAACTTTCAATGTTGGGGCTGGAGGAATGGCACAGCAGTTAAAGCCCTTGCTGTGCAAGCACAAGGCCCTGGGTTCAATTCCCCAGCACCACATAAAGCTGGACGTGATGGCACACACCTGTAATGCCAGCACGCGGGAGGCTTAGGCAGGAGGATTACCAAGTCCAAGGCCAGCCTGGGCTCCACAGTGAGTTCAGGACTGGCTACAGGGTGAGACTCTGTCTCAAAAATAAATAAATAAATAAATAAATAAAACTTCCAATGTTAATGCAAGATTAGATTTGCTATTGCTGCTAGCCTAAATTTGCTACTGCAGATTTGGGGAGAAAAGATGCACTGACAGCAAAAGACACATGGGGACCGTTAGGGACGCATGGGAACCTGTCTCCTTTCAACAAAGGAGTCAATTCCTTTACTTTCCCACAGGGCTCTTGTGCCAGCCTGCCCCTCCCACTCCTCCCTGTGCGCTCCCGGGGCCAGGGAGCACTCCTGGCTCTCTCTGGCTGTTTCTCTGCAATTGCAAACTCTTTTCTCTGGCTTTTCCCTGCAGCACAGTGTCTCTCCAGGATGCATTGCCTGTAATCCTTATAATAAGAAAAATATGACCAGGTAACCCCAGGAAAGTCTGCGGAAGCATGCAGGAAAACACAATCCCTGTGTGCTGGCTTCATCAGCACACTGCTGAGCTGGTGAGGAAGAGGAGAAGGCCAGTGGTGTGACGGTGGAGGGGGTGAGAACACTAAGCGCATGTAGACACATGTATGCTCACAGGCATGCGCCCATGTCTCCCCTCCTGCCCAAACTAAGCAGTATTCTACAATGGGCACCTTTTTAATATCTAGGAGCAGAGCTGGGCCTGGTGGCACAGGTCAATAATCCCAGCACCCCGGAAGCTAAAGCAGGAGGATCTCAAGTCCAAGCCCACTGGGAAACTTAGCAAGATTCTGTCCAAAATCAAAAATAAGAATTGAGTGGGTCTGGGCTACATAATGACTCTATCTCGAAAGAAAGAAAGAAAGAAAGAAAGAAAGAAAGAAAGAAAGAAAGAAAGAAAGAGAGAGAGAAAGAAAGAAAGAAAGATGGCTGAGAATGTAACTCAGTTATAAAGGCCCTGGCCTTGAACACCAATTAAAACACACACACAGTCAAAGACCTGGTAGGTAGCAGAAGAGGCTAGGATGGGTGCCCTAAAGCAATTAGTAGCTTGCAGTGTTCTACAACCCCTGCCTGAAACTGCCTGAGCCAAAGCTTTACAAGGGGCTCTGGTCCTTCCCTGTCTTGGGACCCTGACTTGAGACCCCCTCTCGGCTTTTCCTTGGGGGCTTTACTTTCTCAATAAACTTCTTCTCTTGTTCTGTGAATTCCAGCCGATTATTTTTATCACATCATGAGTTCCTGAACCCAGACATCAGGCAGCACCTGCCATAACAGACCCAAAACATGCACGCGGGGTGTCTCTCAGGTCTTTCTCTGAGGTGCACACACTGGGGATGGAAACTCGGAGACAGCTTGCATGCTTCAGAAAGATCGTCCTGCAGAGCTGGAGGAAAGGACCCCTCCCGTTAAGCTGTGACTGCTTCAAAGAAGGCAACCTTTTGTCACGAGTTTTCTATGGCTATTTTGTGATCCTAGTGAGTGTCACGGCACCACCAGACTCCTTCAGGGAAATGTGGCCAAGCGACAGATCAGGATGTGCCAAGCGCGCCTCACTGCCAAGGCAGCAGGGTCCGGGGCCCTGGGTTCTGCTCAGAGTCCTCTGATCCTGGCGACGAAGCATGGCCGTGGGCCCCAGTCCCTTCTCTTACACAGCAGCAATCCTGCAGAGTGGGGGGCAGACTCAGGAACTCCTGGGGACACTGAGTGCCACCTTGGGGGCGGACTGAAGTCATTCTCAAGCGTTCAGGCACACGCCTCTGTGTTTGCGTTTATGTGTGTGTCTGTGTGTGCATGTCTGTGTGTGTGGCGTGGTACTGGGGGCTGAGCCTAGGGCCCTCACACTGAGCTATATCCCTAGCTCATTTTTGATTTTCTTACTTTTTATTTTGAGACAGTCTCAGTAAGTTGCTGAATTGCCTCAGCCTCCCAAGTGCTAGGATGGCAGGCCTATGCCACTGTCCCTGCTCTGCTCGGTATCTGGTAGGTGTAGAAGTCTCTACTCACATCCGAGGCTCACTAGGGCCGTCGTGCCCCACATGTCACTTCCCAAACCCCAAGGAGGGTGATAACCCAGCCCTGCCCCAGGCCAAGGCTCACCTCCCCGCCTCCCCTCCAGGATGGCTGCTTCTCTCGGAATGTGCTTAACATCGCCACCGTGTGGCTCCCTTGGACACGTTATGTCCAGCTGGAAGCAGACGAAGAGGATGTAATTTACAACATAACTCATTATTTCAGTTGGTTATAACAAATGTAGCAGAAATTAATCTTTTCCTGAGAGACAGGCAAATTTGGAAATGCAATAATAGTGATAATAGTAATAATAATAAACCTACTGCTCAGACTTCATAAAATTATTAAAATGATTCATAATGTCAGGTGCTTAAGGGCCCCTTTCCAGGGGCAGTTGATCATCAACTCAGCACTGTGGCAGCGGCCTCACCCACACTGATTTCTGGCTGTGTGTTCTTAGGCACATTCCTAACCTCTCTGTGCTTTGCATCCTCAAGCACAAAATGGCAATGGCAACCGTACAGACCTCATCTCCCAACGCCCCCCCACACACACACACACACAATTCCAGGGCCTTCACACTGAGCTACACTCCCAGACCTTTCTAATTTTTTATTTTGAGACAGGGTTTCGCTAAGTCATTAAGTCACCCAGGCTGGGCTCAAACTTGTGATCCTCCTGCCTCAGCCTCCCAGAGTGCTGACATGACAGGCCTGCGCCATTGGGCCCTTCAGCTGTCACTCCTTTTTTTTTAGTTTTAATTAGTTTTCCCCCATTTTATTGATATGTATAAGCATAAAATTTAAGGTTTACAATGAAGTTGAACATTTTGTGCACATATGTATCTTGTCAAGGTGACAAGGACTTTCTCACTCTCCTTTTGTCCCTCCCCGTACCCACCCACCCCACCCCCCTCTCCCCACCCTACGCCCCTGGTTCACTTTGTTTTTCGTTTTAAGTTCCATGAGATAGTTGTGATCTGGGACTCTCATATCAGAGAGACCATTCGATGTTTCACCTTTTGCTTCTGACTCACTTCACTAAGCATGATGTTCTCAAGTTTCTTCCATTTGCCTGCAAAAGCCTCCACACTGTTGGACTTTAGAGATGCATAGTATTCCATTGTGTTTAAATACCACAGTTTGTGTATCCACTGGTCTGTTGATGGGTATTTTGGTGACTTCCTTATTTCAGCTATTGTTAGTTGTGCTGCTATGAACATGGGTATACATATGTCTCTGTTGTGTTGTTTTGGCCTCTTTTGGATATATTCCCTGGAGGGGTGTCGCTGGATCGAAGGGGATATTTATTTCCATTCTTTTGGGAGATCTCCATACTGCTTTCCAAAGTGATTGTACGAATTTACATTCCCACCAGCAGTGCAGGAGGGTTCCTTTCTCCCCACAGCCTCGCCAGCGCTGATTGCTATTTGAGTTGTTGATATAGGCCATTCTCCCTGGAGTGAGATGGTATCTTAGCGTTGTTTTGATTTGCATTTCTCTTATGGCTAGGGATGTTGAACATCTTTTCATGTATCTATTGGCCATTTGAACTTCGTGAGTGAACTGCCTCTTCATTTCATTTGCCCACTTTTCAATAGGATCCTTTATTTTGGTAGGCTTATTTTTCTTCAGCTCCCTGTGTATTCTACACTCTTTAAGACCTGTTCTCACCGGACTCTTAACCGTGTGTAGCCTGATTGAGATGTGGGTTGGGTTGTTGTAACCATCTATATCCAGCAGGGGGCACCCGCACCTAGCGTTCCCAGCCAGAGAAGTGTTCGGGGATCAGGATAGAGACGTGTTTCTAAATATCAAGAAAATCTCTGGTTTTAAAGGTCACCCCAAGGCCCTCTGCACGAAGTTGCGTGGGAAGGACCCATGGCAAGTTCCCCCCACCCCATCTCCTGTCCAAAGGGCAAAGGTTCCAACAGCCCTGGGAGGAGCGGGGAGGCGGAGGCAGCAGGTAGGGACATGCCCACTGACTCGGCTCTAAGACTTCTGCAGGACTAGCTGACCTGCGGTCATCACCCATGTCTATGTGATCACCCCCCACGAAGTCACTCCTGTCAGTTTGCACCTGACCTACTCCCACCAGCCAGGTGGGCCACGACTGGCCATCCCATGCCTGCCCATCCTGTCCCTGTCTCTGGGACTTTCTCATCACTACCCTCCTTCAGGAAGCCTCCCCTGGCTCCCTAGCCCTAGCTCTGCCTCCACCAATTCTCTCTCCAGGGCCTTTGCATAGCCAGACACCTTCTTCAGGGCTTTCTTCTGGGCTTCCTTCTGTGCCAGGCAGTGTGTGCAGGGCTGGTGTTGTGGGTGATGAAAGAATTTACCAACAAAACAAGAATGGTAGCGCATGCCTCTGATTCCAGTACTCTGGGCTGCCGAGGCAGGAGAATCACAAGTTAGACTCCAGCATGAGCAACTTAGCAACTTATTAAGACCCTATGTCAAAATAGAACATAAAAATAGGCAGGGAAAGCCCTGGTTTCCATCCCCAGCACTGCAAGAAGGAAAGAAAAAAGAATAATTTACCAACAGTTAAGAAAGGTAGGAAAGACAAGAATTGAATCAGACCAGAGCACACCACCCGGGAAAACAGCAGATGAGGGTCCAAGAGAGAAACGGCTCCGTCCGGAGGGAGGTCAGGACTTACACCGGGCAGGACTGGGAAAGGTCTGGGCACAGATCTAGAAACCTCAGGAAGGCTGTGTGTGGGCGCAGGCTCCCTCGGGGCCTTCAGGATCGCCTTGGCTTCTTCTAAAGTCATGTTGCCACCTGTCATGGCCTCTTGCTGAGGCCTCGCTGGAAGCCACTAGGCTCGGGCTAAGAGATTTGCCTTCTTCAGCTTTGGGGGAGAGACGAGGCCTTAGTCCGCTGGAAGGAAAGAAGAGGTTTTGCATTTATTTGCACCTGGGCTGTTTGTAGTGCCCAGTGCCTGCTGGGCAGCGCTGTGTCAGCAGGGACATTTACTTTGTTGTTGCTGAGCCTCAAGACCCAACACTCACAAAGTAGGAGAGGGAAAGTTTATGTTGGCTCACAGTTTCAGAAGGTCACAGTCCATTCTTGGGTGCCCAGTGACAATGGAAGCCCATGGCAGAGGCAGAGGTGGAGGCTGCTCCTCGCGGCATGGCAAACAGGAAGCTAAGTCAAGTTCAGAAGGAAGGCAGGAAGCAGACTATGTCCTTCCAGGTCCTGTCCCAGAGATCTGCCCTTCTGGGTCCAGTTCCCTGTCCCAGTGTTCCACCTTCCAGGTTTAAGTCACACCCCACACACACACACACGTAATCTATGATCTAATCCACATGCCTGTAATCTATAATCTGCCCCATACCTGTCTTCCACCACATGCCTATAACCCACCACATGCCCATAATCCATCCCTGCAGACCAGGTTCCCATCTCCTAACAGCACATGGCTCCATAGTTAACCCCTAACATCCAAATTCGGGAGGCTCTTGGGGGATATTTCAAACTCAAACCACAACAGAGGCTGAGCATTTTAACCCTTTTGTCACCGCATTGCCTGTCTTTCCTTGTTGCTGGAAGCACTATTCTAATTTGCAAGGAAACTCATTAGCAGTTAAATTACTGGCATATGCAGTGGAGACCCTGAAGCCAGGAGCATGGATCATTCCTGGAGGAAGGCTGCAGGCAGTGGGCAGGCCCAGCCCAGTGGAGAGAAGACAGATGTGGCAGCCCCTGGCAACACTGTAGGAGTGGGGTCATCCAAGCCCTGTGGGTCCGCATCTTGCCACAGTTTACCCAGGTACTTGACAGGGAGCTATGGGATTTAACCCTGGCCCTGCTGGATTGAGAACTTGCTTTGATGTAATTGCCCTGTATCCTCTCATTCTTTCCTTTTGGAATGGGAATATTTGCCCTGTGCCGTTGTATGTTGGAAGTACTTCACCCGGGTCTTCACAGAAGCTTGCAGCTGAGAGTTTGCTCTGCATCTCGGAGGAGACTTTGGACTTGAACTTTTTTAATAGTGCCAGAACTGTTAGAACTTTGGCAACTATTAGAAAAGAACTGAACACATTTGGCATGAGGAGGTTACTAAACATCAGTCTTTTGGAGGCCAGCGGCAGAACGTTTACAGTTTGGACCTGGAGTGTCCCCTACAGCCCTGTGTACCCACAGATACTGTGCACTGTTGGGAGGCGGGCCTGGCTGGAAAGGACAGATGCTTAGGGCGTGAGCTACAGGAGCATGTGCTGGCTCTGCCCTTCCTGCCAGACGTGGCTGTGTTCTGCCAGGCCGTGAGGAGCTCTGGTTCTGGACCTGCTCCAGCCCTGCCATGTGGCACTACCATTTTTCCAGCTGCCCACGCATGAATGGACTGTGACCTTCTGAAACTGGCAGCTATAATAAATGTTTCCTTCCTAAAGTTGTGGGTGTCAGGAATTCTGTGCCGGCAATGAAAAGTAACTAAGACACCATGGATCCCCCTCAAACTGCCTTCCTCACCTCAAACACATTTCTCCCGTCACTCTTGCTGCTTTCCGAAGCAGCTCCGGAAGTCCTCTTTTGTGTGGTCAAATAGTTTCATTCTTCAACATGATAAATCCGTGTCACACATCACTTTTGGTACAATAATTATCACCAAATAAAACATGACAGTGTGTCCTCGTCTATCGTATTCACCAGTTGGCTTCTGGTTCTTTTCCTAAGACAAATTGGCCATGGGAAAAAAATGTTTTGAATCTATTTAGGACATCAGGGCAGCCATGACAGTGCAACTAAAGATACTCAGGAAAGGGTTACAGCGCATGCCTGGGAAGCACAGGGCCCTGGGTTCAATTCCCCAGCATCATATAAGCTGGGCATGATGGCACACACCTGAAATCTCAATACTCAGGGGGCTGAGACAGGAGGGTTGCTGTGACTTCGAGGCCAGCCTGGGCTACATAGTCAGCTCAGGACCAGCCTGGACCACACAGCAAGACTATGTCAAAAAGCAAAACAAAACCAAAAGATAGGAAAGAGAACTTCCAGAACTGAAACAGAAGGTGACAAAAACACTGGGACACGTGTGTTTAAAGTGAGGAGCATTTGAAGGGGGATTATGACTGCAATAATATTTTATTTAATCACTTAGTATTTTTATCATACCTCATAGAGCATCTATCAGAGGGAAGGGCAGTGTCTTTGCCTTCTTTAAAACCTCCCCCCACCCACAGGACCCAGTAGAGCACTTTGCATAACAGAGGTGCTCAATAATTGACTACATTTTCTGCCCTGTTGGCCACAAAGACCACACCACCCAAAGGCCAGTGACAACTTACGTGATATTTAGAGTCTGTGTGACTCAGACAAACTACACCTTCATCCTGGCCTGATTTTGCTCAGATCTGGCTCCACAGCTGCACTTAACAGCCTACCTTTCGGACTGTCGTTGGACATCTTCTGGACATCTGTGTACCTGGCATAGAGATAGACGCTGGGAATGCAAACGTCAGTGCAACGGGGGTGTTCCCAACATGTGACAGGGAGCGAATCACCACTGGACAGAGGCCGGTGCTGTGACAACGCGTGCTGGGCAGGCTCACAGGAAGGTGCCTGGAAGTGCCCAGGGAATCTGATGGGCTCCGGCAAGGTGGGATGCGAGTGGGGTTATGACAGGAGCTTGTCAGCGGGGGGCGGAGCAACCCAAGCTGGCACTCTAAGTCCCGCTCCGCCCCCTGCAGTAGGGATGGATCCAAGGGCCTCTGCACCGAGCTATGTCCTTGGTCCCTAAGTTGCCCAGGCCAGGGTGGAACGTGCGATCCTCCTGCTTCGCCACCACCACACTGGCTTCCTCCTCCTCATTCTCCCGTGTCCCTCCCTCCCTTTCTTCCCTTCTCCCCTCTCCCCCATTCATTTCCTTTCCCTACTTTTCTTCTACCAGCCCCACTTTGGATATGTACGTATTCACGAAATTCCTATAAAATAGTGAATCTTAAATACTTGGATGGACATTAAAACCCTTGCAAATCTATTTAAAACCAAGAAAAACACTACCCCCTTCCCTGTGAAGCCATCTTCAGACTCCTACACAGATTTCCTGTCGAATTTAAGGTGTGTCAAAACTAACCCCCTCCCTGGAGTCCCGAGCGCCTGGGTCTCCGCTGTCACACCAGCAGTGCGTGGGGAGGGTGAAATGTCACGGCTCTGAGCTCAGCGCACATCAAAGGCCCCCTCAGCCCGCGCTCCGGTGCAGGCCACGCGCCCGGCTTCCTGCCCGCTCACACACACACACGTGGGAGTCCCCGGCCAGCAGTGTTTCCCTGAGCCAGAGCCAGCCGTGACGAGACTGTCAGCCAACAGAAGGTCCCACCTTGGCCTGAGCCGGGCTGCTGGCGCTGCAGATCGGCGATCCCCAGCCTTTTCACATCTGACCGGTTCGGCTGAAGACCATTTTCTCCTGGACAGGACGGGGGCGGGTTCTTGTCGGGCAGTGTTGTCGGATACCCTGGAAAAGCAGAGCGGGGAGTGACGCTCCGCCTCCTGTCAGCAGCAGCAGTGAGCTGGAGGAACAGCGCAGGATCAGAGCGTTTGCCTCCCAAGCACAGGACTCTGGGTTTGACTCCCAGCGTCACATAAACTGGGCATGGTGGCACGCAATTTCGGCACTTGGGAGGCTGAGGCCGGGGGATTAGTGCAGGTTTGGAGCCAGCCTGGGCTAAGCAGTGAGTTTAAGACCAGCCTGGACTACAGAGTTAGATCCCCTCTTTAAAAAAATCAATCAGCAGCAGCCGCAGAGCCCAGTAGGAGCGCGCTGCTGGGAGGCGGAGCTTTGCTCCTGCCCGCCGTCTCCGGCTTCATGTTGCTCACCTGTCTAGTGGGACCCCTGCTCCAAATGATGGTGTAGAAGACGTCAGCCAGTCCTCAGTACAGCTGGCACACTTAGCGGGCGAGGTCTGACTTCTGCGCGAGTCCCATCCCGAGTCCTCTCTGCCTGCTTCTTTTCTCTGAGCTGCAGGGTTCCCAAGCCACAGGAGAAAGGATCCTGCCCCTCTCGTGAGGTGCATGAGCCTGCCACGCAAGTGGGAGTGTGAGGGTGGAAGTGCTTTGGCCTCGGCTCCCCAAAAGCCACATGGTGTTACTATTATTACTACTGAAAATTGTGGAGAGCAATCAGTGATACCATTATGGGGGATAACGCTTTATTACAAGCACACCTTATCAACAGAGGGAACCATTTAAAATCTGAGCATCCAGTAGAGGCAGAATGAATGGCACCGTTTGTTTTAAGATATCATAAATATATTTTACTTTTATTTCATCCATTATGCAATTCTAGAAAGGAAAGGACTCCAGGTGAAGACTTGTCCACTTCCTGCTTTAGGGGATCCAGTCCTGGGACCCTGGCTGGCACACAGCAGGTGCTCTGCCAACTTTGCTTTTGTGACTCAGAAGCATTCTGTCCCGGGAGAGGCTCTGCTGTGACTGAGACTTGGCGGCATGGCCCGGCCAGGCCACCGGGCCAGCGGTTACTGGCCGCATCTGTGTCAGGAAGGGCCTGAGAGTGATTCACACTTCCCTCGGGTTCCACCACCCACTGCTTTCCTGGTCACAACCCACAGCCTGTTTTCAAAGTGCCCGTGGAGGTGGACAGCAAGAGCAGGACAGGACACAAGGCGTGATCAAACATGTAATATAAGCTTACATTTTTTAAATGTGTTACAGTAAAACATCCACTGTCATGAATTTCCCTGGCTTCACACCCACTTATGCCATTGCTTTCTGAGGGCAAATCTGGAAGTCTTCCTTCGTCAGCGTATGTAGAAGGTGAGATCAAAAATGCAGTGAATGTCTCTGCCAAGCGCCATCCCACCCACGGGAGTGCGGGCTTGTGAAAACACAACGGGGTCCTCACTCGCCTGATTCCCTGAGTCTGGCTTCGTGTGTCTTCTGGCTCTTCTTCAAAATCAAAGTGAATATTTTGAATGAATTCAAGATATCGAGGCAGCCATGATGATGCAAGTAAAGACACACTCACAAAATAGGACTTGCAGAACTGTGTCAGAAAAACGGGAGAAATTGATACGATGAAGGTATTCAAAGGTAGGAGGGAGACAGATGGTGACGTAAGTGTAACAACTGAGGGGCCATGGCACTGGGGGTCCAGCCCTGGGCCTGCAGCTGAGCTCCATCCCCAGCCCATTTTGTATTTTTCATTTTGAGACAGAATTTCACTAAGTCACTAAATTGCCCAATCTGGACTTAGACTTGTGATCCTCCTGCCTCAGCCTTCTAGAGTGTTGGGATTATAGGCCTGCCTCCCTGGGCCAGGCTGTACTAATAATTTTTTCTTAATTTCGACGTTGCCTATATTTTTTGATCACACCTCATCAATCCACCTGACCCTGGTGAGAGGTACTGTAAGCAGAGCCGAGATGAGGCCAAACGCAGAGCCCCATCTTTGGGTGCTTCATTCACTCATGGGCCTGCACCCCATCCAGGTGCTGTGTTGGGGACACAGGGAGGAAGGACCCTCCTTGGTGGCACAGCAGAAGCAACAAGCAGGACAATGAGGCGACAGGGTTGCAGAGAGGACCCTCCCTGTTCCCGATTGCGCATGATCCCCCCCGGGGGGTGCCCTCCAAAAGGAGCAGAGATGGGCAAGGGGCTGATCACACAGAACCCTGAGCGTCGCAGAGGTGGCGGCAGTGCTGTGGGCCTTGGCGCCTGGGAGGCGTCTGGAAGATCCCTGGGGTAGCTCCATGGAGGATGGACGGGGACCAGAGTTGAGAGAGTTAAAGCGTGAAGTAAGGAAAATGTCAAAAAGAATCCGAAGTAACGCAGGCACCGGCCTGCAAAGCATGGAAATTCCCCAGCGGTGAGGGAGGGAGGAGGCAGGAGACACAAGTCAGGCAGCGGCGCAACTCAGACCGCGGAGGAGGAGAGGTCGCTGGGGTCAGGCAGAACGGACCCCAGCTAGCAGCCCTGCCGCTTGGGGGCTGAGGGGATCTGCAGGCCGCACAGCGTCCCTGAGCCTCAGTTTCTTCGCCTGTAAAGCGGGCCTAATTCTAGAGGAGTTCTGTGAGGACTGTAGAAGATGGACAGGACAGAGGATAATATGGCACAAAGCAAGCAGTCGCTGCGTTAGCCCCGTCGGAGGACACGGTTACTCGGGCCACCGGCTGGGGTTGAGTCTGATCACGAGTTTCTCAGGGAACAGGAGTGCAGGGCCGCAGTCTTTGCACAGACCTCAGGGAACCCGCCTTACAACAGGGCTCCGAGCTGCAAGAGACGGTCTCCACCGGGGCGACTCGGAGCAGCGCGGAACAGGGGACCATCTATGTGGCCCCCATCCCCAGGCCGAGGGAAGGGAGTTCCTCTCAGGCTTTCCACTACGGAAATCAGTGTCACTGCAATGCCTTCTCTTTCTTTCTCACGTTCTTTCTTTCTTTCTTTTCATTTTTTTGTTTTGTAAGGTCATTAACAACTTCGAGAGCCCTACGTAGTTCATCATTGTCCCTTCTTTGATGCCTCAGCCACAGTGGGGTGATGGGAGGGGACCACACCAGTGGGAAAGGGCCCTGGCAGGTGGCATACATCAGGTCAATGACATGGTGGCAAAAGAACTCTCCAGTAGCCAAGAAGTGTACGGCAGTACGAAAGGTTATTCCAGTGGGTGGGCTGTCAAGGGCCATGGGCCAGTTCCCGGAGAGGAATGGCTCAGGCAGAGAGAGGGACTGGGGTACTTATAAAGTTGGCGGGGGAGGGGGGAGAAATGTCCTGAGTTGGCAAATGTGCACATCTGAGATGTGCATTTCCAAGGCATCTGGTTCCCTTAGAAACACTTGAATTATAGCTAAAAATCACTCATCACAGTGGCACATTAACCAGGTCATTTGCTTTGGCCTCCCAGAGGTCTTGGACTTGGAGGATGTCTGCGCACTTGAGCTTTTTGGGAAGGATGAGGCAGGACGGGAGGTCAGCTCATGAGCAGAGGTGCGTGACTTTTGCCTGCAGTCTTTCCTGGTTACTTTAGCTGACATTGGCACAGTGGTTTGTGATGGCCCAGGACAGGCACACTGAGAGTTTTAACTCTTTGGCTACCACGGGATGCTTGCCTGGTGGCCTCTACTCTCCCCCCACCAGGCTCCCTTCTGCCAGCACCTATCTCCCCACTTCTTGCACCCCTTGCCAGCTCAAGATCATTCAGGCAGAAGCTGACAAGAGCCCTCATCATGTCCCACAGAAGCTCAAGAGAAAATGGGGTCTCAGGAGAGCTTCTCTCAGTGAAAGTGCCACCAACCAGCTCACTGCCAGATGGAAGTTCCTCTGCACGTGGAGAGGGCGTGGGCAAAGGTGTTTCCATTCACCAGGTATTGGCCACGTCACTTGTTTCCTATCTCAGCCAGGGTTAAAAAAATTTCCCCTGGGGCAAGAGTGCTGAGGCGCCTTTGTTGTGAAATATGGTTAACACCAGGCACTGGTTGGGTTTTTTTTTTTTTTTTTCATGACATCACTCAGATTAAGATTCTGTGTGTGTCAAAAAAAGTGAAGCCCCAGGCAAGGCGCAGCTCTGCAAGGATCCCAGAGAAATGGGGAAGGGTGAACCTGTAATGAAAGGAGAGGAAACGAAGAAATTCGCAGCTACCCCAAGCCTGAGGCGCTTGGCAGAGCCGCCACCCAGGGGAACCCCTTTTACTTCCTTCTTTTTCTTTCTATATCAGTGACTAGATATGGATTATTTCTGTGTGTACACTTTATTTCCAGGTTCCAATGAATGATTATTTGGCCAATCCTGATCTGCGACTCTCAGTCCAATCTACAACACCCTACTCAAAAATATTCACTGATTTTGTCCCATCACCAGAGGCTCCAGATCACAGATGCTATTGCTATACGATGAATATCTACAGGTGGCTGGGATGAGAGTATCATCCCCCCACCTGCTTCTGCCATTGAATTTAAATAAGTGTTTGCCAATGAGCTCATGTTGAATAGAATTTTGATATACTGGCTTTCTAAATAACTTCCAATAGCACTGTGCCCTTATTCGTATGCAGTAGAAAAATGTTTTTAAAAATTGAAATAATAGAGGCAACTTGTTATCAAAGCACAGAAATCCAGCAATGGCCCCTTGGAGTACAATGTGGTTCTGCCATTATCCACAGTCCCCACTGCTCCCTGTCATTTGTCACTTACTCACTTTACCAGCCTGGTTCTTCACGTGCCTGAGGGTGCAACTCTAAGCGGGCCAGTGAAGCAGAAGTCTGCTGGGCAGAATCAGACCAAGGTTTTCTCCGTAGCAATGTGTTATTTGTTCCCCCAAAATGTGGAAATAACTGGGCATTTACCCAAATAAGTTCAGAGGATAATTAAAAACAGAGCAGGGAGTTCAAGTCCCCAGTGCCCAGTGGTTTGAGTCCCAGTTTCTCTCAGCAAGAGTTGAAAAGCCCTGCTTGGTAACCTCACAGATTTTTCTCATTCAGCGTCATTTATAGACAGGCCCTGAGGTGGCATGCAACAGGCTGAGGCAGTGGGAGGTGTGTGGTGGGCGGAAAGGTCGGAAGGCAGGCCCTGCTCATCAACTGTGCGAAAATCAAAGACTTGGACCACACAATCGATTTTTGGAAACTACCGAATATTGACATTTTCAGTGTATACTTTTTAAATAACAAAGATGTGCTTAAGATGCCATCGCAGCTGTGTTCAGCTGTTATGGTTGAGTAAAGTAAAAAATACTTTTCAAGGAGTTACATTTTTCTGTCTGTAGGATGGAAAGAGTCGGCGAGTGTCCAGCCCTCCAACCCCCTACACACACACACACACACACACACACACACACACACAGCCTGCCAAAGTGACCCATCCATACTAGGCACAGGAAAAATAATGACATTGACCAGCTCTGAGGGCGAGAGGAGAGTAGTAAGTCTAGCATTGTGAGACCCATGAGGCAGGATGTCAGAGTCCAGTCAGTGGTATGACTGCGCCACTGTCAGAGAAAACATTTAATCTGGACTAGGAAAGCAGTGTGTGGAAGAAAAGCTCAAATCTAGAGTCATTTAGATTTTACAGAAGGCTGAATTTGACCTTTTCAACTTTTGGGAAAATTTTGCTAATTAAATGAGTAAGTCAGAGTTTCCCGACATGTGCACAAACAAGCTACAGTGAAGCCACAATATTGACCCTCTCCCTCACTGCTGAGTCTAGGCCAGGGGGTGCTGGGAGGGGCGCCACTTACATGGCCTCTGTCGGCCTCAGGGGTAACATACATGGTCTCATTGGCAAGTGACCTGTTTGGTGTGCTGTGCTCTGATGTGCAAGTGTTACTGTAGGTTGAAATTTTCAGAGATTGCTAACAGGGGCATGACAAGTACATATTAGGTGGCCTCTAATGCAGGTCCAATAATACGTTCTTTGTTGCATTTCATCAGACATCGCTTTTTTGATGTTCACATTTGGAGAAAAGAGTGGTGATATCCTTTCAGCGGAGTCGCCGAGTGGCACTAGATGTTTAGAGACAGCATGGCAGATCTTCATGGCCTTGGCTCAGGGGCTAATGCTTCCTCTTCCCCTGGGAGAAGCCAGCTGTCTGTGATATCCCTGTCCCATGGGCAAGCTGGACGTGGCCCCCACAGCACCATGGTTTTAGCCAGGCACCAGCCCCCAAGACTACCCTGAAGTACTCCTCCTCTTCCAGATGTGGCTGGTCCTTACCAAGCTGGGTGAGTCCAGACAGTAGCTGCCTCTGTCTCTGCTCACAGTCTTTGTCCGCAACCCTGACAACTGCCTCTCCAGTAGCACTGCAAGGGACACGAGCACTCAGGACATATCTGAACAGCTTGTCTCACTCTTCATAGGCAAGTGAGGCTCCAAGGGCTGAATCCCTGGGACATCACATATGTATGGGTAGAAAGTTAAAAGGGGAAAAGTATGAGAAATCCATCCGTCAGAAAGAAATCCTTCGTGAACTTGACCTCTTGGTTTGGTACAAAGGAGGTCACATGTTCATAGTGATAAATCTGAGATTTAGAAACTCAGCAACTGTGTTGGTGACCCACTATCAACTGTTGACCATGGACTAGGGGAGATTGAGTCAATGGAAAGGCAATGTTAATGTTCTTGCTGGTACAACAAGCATATACTTGCTGTGTCTCCATTTAATTCCCTGGAACACTGATATGTGTATATGATTTATATGTGTGCTGGATATATGTTTAATCCAATTCACCATGATTCTCTGGCACAGCAGTTCCCACGCCACAGACTTTAAAACTGCCCACATTATCAGTTGTCAAGATTCTTGATAGGGCTTAAATAACATATTCATTCTGCAGGAGTTCTGGGCTCTTAACTGGCCTGCAAGAAAGTCTGCATCTGCAGAGCTGACACTTTCCCATCCTGGAATGGCCTGGAATGACCCTGAGCAGAGAGCAGGGGAGGAGAAGCAGGGAGAAGGGGGAGGACAAGGTCTCCACCCCCGCCCCCAACGACTCACCCTCCTCCTCCCCTTCCTACCACTGTTTCCTATGTTAACTGAACAACAAGTGAGACCAATTGTCACCACCAACTGAGCACATCCTCTCACTCCTCCAGGAGCAGGATAGGGCCTGGAGAGGCTGGGAGAGGCTGGGAGAGCATCAAGAAACCCCCCGAGGAAGCAGCAAAGTTGGAAGACACATTCCCCAGCCCTGTGACATAATACCAGGTACCCACAACTTAAAGGAGAAGTTTAAGTTGGTTCACAGTTTCACGAGTCCATGAACAGCTGGCTCCAAGGAGAAACACTGTGGTGGCAGGGCACAGTGGGGCAGAGGTGCTTAGTTTGTGTTGGCCAGGAAGCAGAGCAGGGACCAGTGCTGGAGAGGAAGGGCTGATAGGCTGCACACGGTACCAAGCCCACGCCTCTGCCACCCACCCGGACACATCTGGAAGTGCTGTGCCAATCTGCAAAGCGTTTCTTAATTAGTGCAACTGACATATCAGGATTAACAGTTGCACTGTGTGAGGGTCCCGGGGTGGGAGGGGGGTGCTTTGCAGAGTGCTGCCTCAAGCAAAGGACAGTGACTCAAGATGCTGGGCAGGCTGCCAGACAATGCTGTAAGCCTGACTGAAAGACTCAGTGGCCCAAGGACAGGCCACAGGAGGACCCAAGGGTAAGATGCCTCATTACGAACAAAGCCAAGCTCTGGTGGATCTGGAGTCCCAGGTCAATGACCACATGGAGGAAGGTCACCTTCTGAGCACAAGTTGTCCTTACCCTTTTCTGAGTCCTTCAGTTGCCACCACAGGATTCAGAGAAGAACACCAGAGCAGAGCTGCTGCCCAAGCCTGGCTGTTGGGGACACCCACTTGACCCCAGCACTTTCCCTGGATATTGTATGTCTTGGCTCACTTAATCCTCACAATCCCTCTTACAGACCAGCGAAGTAAATCTCAGAAAGGTGAGATCGGCCCCACATCCCAGGAGAGTGGCAGAGCAGGACTTAGAGGGGCCCCTGGCTCCACTGGCAGCGCTAGGCACCAAGTTGTCACTGCCTCGTCCCTGGAGGAAGCTGCCCACAGAGCCACATCTGCCTCAATATTGTGTTGTTTTCAGGAAGAAGCACAGAGGCCCAAGGAGGGACTGACAGCTTTCCAAAAACCCACCCTAGCAAAAGCTGATGGAGGACAAAGGCAGACCCAGCTGTGGGGCTCATCAGGAAGTCGCGGGAGGAGGGCTGATGCCCACCACCGTCAGAGCCACCAAGGTTAGCGGAGAGTGGAGCAGAAGGACCGGCTTCTCACAGATGCCGCTGACTGTGGAGACATGGGGGTGGGGGCTGTACCATTGTTTCTGTTTTGTAGGAAGAACCTTTACATATTTGCTATACTTTCATTCAATTTCTCTTGAACAGTTCTAATTTAAGCTTTGGGGAGAAATCTGCCACATTTTGAAGTTTCTCACACCTACCCACAGGATTATTTTTTAGATGCTTAGAGATTTCAAAGAATTCAGAACTGGCCTGGCATCCTCCCCCTGCATCCCTGCCAGGGATGTGTTGCTTTCAGAGGCCCAAGAAAGCCCCGAGGAGACACAAACAGTGGCGGGGAAATCCTGCTGCTGCGAGTCAGCATCTGGGAGAGCAAGCCAGGCAGAGGACTTCTCTGCGAAAGTGAAACCGGCTCTTGCAGGCCGGTGGTTACAGGAACCCTCCCCAGGGGGTGGCTGGGCCACCTCTGAGCCTCCCCAGAAGTTGCTAGTGGACCCTTGAGACCAGAGAGTAAGGGGGAATGGAGAGCAAGTGCCGGCCAGGCCGTGTGGAAACGCAGGTAGAGACAGGAGGGTGACAAGCCCAAGTCCCGCCTGGGCAGCTTAGGGCACCCTATCTGACAGTTAATAATATATGTATATACACACACATATAGTAGCAGGGGAGGCGAGGGTCTGGGCTCAATCCCTGGTTCCTCAAAGTAATTTAGGAAAAAAAAAATAGCTTCCAGCACACCACTGAGGTCTTGGGCACTGTCGTCACCAGAGGCAGGGGACCTACAGACCTGGGCACACACCTTCCCACTGCGGGGCACACTAGAAGTGACTTGAAATTCTGCCACAGCTTGAGAAGGTTGATGATACCCAAATTCTCCATTTCCACTTCCGTAGAGAATCAGGGTGACTGGGAAGGAAGGACGGTGTCCCCATACCCAGGAGCCCGGCCCCCAAGTCACCTGTGGGCCTCCGTGGACCTCACTCCTCTTGCCCCTGCTGCTCCTGTCACCTAAGACACGCGTCCCTCTCCCAGTGGCCCACTACTCTCCTTGCATGGAGGACTGCCCTAGAGTAATGGGTCCAGACACACGCCCTGGGATCTCAGGGTTGGGTCTGAATCTCAGCGCGCATACACACACACACACACACACACACACACACACACACACACACACACGTTTACTAACTGTAACTCATGCTCTGTTTGCCTCTGTCACCCCATCTGTAAAATGGATGTGAGAGTAGGGGCTCCCTCGTGGTGGGCTGGAGGGGATTAGCAGGAAGATCACACATGCGGAGCTTGGAACAGAGCTGGGATGTGTCTGCCGGGCAGAGTGGCGACTTTCTGTGTGCTTTCCAGGAAGGGATCGGAGGCCCCTACTTATAAAAGGCAGAGATGGAGGAAGAAACTTCAGGCTCCTCCACTCACCTGGAAGTTCACGGTTTGTTCACTGATAGCAACTGGCATGTGTTGCAGCTCAGCATACTCTGGATGTGAGTCAGAGTCTGAGTTTTCAAAAGGTTTTTAATGCAGTAGAAAAGCATAAAATTCACCAGTTATGATGACCAAGAGAAGGTGTGAGACCGACCCCTTCATTGATAGGTATGTGAATGTGTGAGAGAGAGAAAGAGAGAGAGAGAGAGGAAGAGTGAGTTCAAACATTGAAACATGCTATGTGTTTGGGAAATTGATTCAATTTATCTTATTTATTCATTTTTTTATGGTGTGAGGAATCAGGCCCATGGCCCTCTCCCTGAGCTATATATCTCCAGACCATTTTTTGTTTTGATTTTGAGACGGAGTCTCACCGCGTTACTAAGTTGCTTGGGCTAGGCTAGAGACCTCCTGGGATTACAGGCCTGTGCCCCCAGGTCCAGCTTCTAATTTAAATTTGTAGTCTAACTTTTTACTGTATGTTTCTTTTTACTGATGTACTCAGTACCACATTCCAATACATATAGGGAAGACCTACTTGAACATATTCACTGTATTTTTATAGGCTTAGAGATGAGATTTTAAACATTTTCATTAGTATATGCTGTGCTGCGTGACAACTGCGCTCGTCTCGCAGAACTGGCACGTGTCATTCTTCTACTTCCCCTCCCCTTCCCACCCTGTCCTCTTCCCTTTTCCTCAAATCTCTATCCCATCTCCACAAAGTCTACCTCCTTGTTTCCTATAACTTATCTTTTATTTTTCCTTTTAAGTCATTTATAATTTGGGTTTCTCATGTAAGATAAACCATGTGATATGTAATTTCTTTGATTTCACTTAACATTATAATCTCAAGGTGCGTCCATTTTTCTAAAAACAACTCAAATTTATTCTTCTTTATGGTTGAGTAGTACTCCATCATGTACGTGTGCCACATTTTCTTTATCTACTCATTTGTTGATGGACATACAGGCTGTTTCCTGGACTTGACTGTTATGAGTCATGCAACGGGGTATGCACATGTCCTTGTATTGTCTTTTTTTTTTTTTTTTTTTTTTTTTTTTTTTTTTTTTTTTTTTTTTTTTTTTTTGAGACAGGGTCTCACTCTGTAGTCCAGATTGGTCCTAAATTCAAGTGTAGCCCAGACTGGCCTTAGATTCATGGCAATCCTCCTGCCTCAGCCACCGAGTATTGGGATTACAGGCATGCACCACCACACCCAGCTTTATGTGGTGCTGGGGAATCAAACTCAGGGCCCTGTGCTTGCTAGGCAAGTGTGTTAACATCTGTGCCATTCGTCTAGCCCCTATTCTATATCGTTAACTCTTTCAAAAAATGCTCAGAAGAGGTACATCTGGGAATTTCTAAAAGGGAATTTCTGTTTTGAAATTTTTTTTGAAAATAAAAGATCCAATTAAAGCTTGGGTAACTAAATGAATAAATAATTCTTTCAAGAACTACAAATGGACAATAACTGCATGAAAACATAGTGTCTGGCATCTTTGGCCATGAGGGAAATGCAAATCAAAATAACTCTGGGATTCGGATCCCATCTTCCTCCAGTAAGATTAGCTATCACCAGAAACTCAAGACCCAGAGAATGTTGGCAAGCCAGTGGCGAAAGCAAGGGGAGTTCCAGAACTCGAGGAATGGGAGCCCCAGGTTCTCACCAGTCCTACGTGATCAGCCGCATGGGTGCACAGCTAGGAAAGCATCCGCCATCGTTGACAAGGATAACACACCCGTGGCCTCCGCTGCCAACAGGAATCTCAGTTGCTTTTTACTATAAATAGCAGGAACACAAAGATGCATTTCGTAACTTGCCCAGATGGTTTTGAAACATCCCTTTCACCCTCCAGGCAACAACTACTCATGACTGACAAGAACCACCCCTAGGTCTGGCTACATGTTTTGCAGGATGCAGGGTGAAATGAAAATATGAGAAAATATTACTTTTCCAAGAAGCAATAAGAATTTTAAGAAGTCCAGAGCAGGACATTAACCTCAGCACAAGGTTTTTGAGCACAGGGCATGGGAACTGGAGAGGTCAAAAGTTCATGGCACTGGCTCCCGCCAGTCCTCTTGTGGATCTGAGATATTTTAAAACATCAAACATATTTAAGAGACTTCCAAGCTTAAACTCTTTATTTGATGTATTTACCAAAATTTACTAGTATTCAACAACATTCTGTCTACAAAATTCACAGTGCTAAAAAACGTGTTTTGGAATAAAATAAATAAATAATTCTTTAAAAAAGTACAAATGGCCAATAATGATGCAACATTATTTTTGTTTGTTTTATTTTTTGTTTTTGAGACAGGGTCTCACTTTGTAGTCCAGGCTGATCCTGAACTCATGAGGCAGCCAAGGCTGACCTCAAACTCAAGGCAATCCTGCTGCCTCAGCTTTCCTAGTGCTGGGATGATAGGTGTGTGCCACCATGCCCAGCCGACGTTATTTTTTAATGAAAGTTGTGTGAGAGTGCATTTCACACATTTTCAGTGAATATATATGACTTTGTTTTAGGCTGAAAAATGTGAATTAACAATTGGATGAAATGTTCTCATTTATGTGCTAACTGAAATTTTCTTTCTACTTTTGCAGAAGCCACACTCAAATTGTCATTGCATGGGGTCTGATAATGTTCCCCTAAAGAGCAGGTGGGGACCTCAACCCATCCTGGGTAAGTTACAGATTGTTGTCACGAAGAAGTATTTCAAGACACAATCAGTTAGCAGCATCAGCAGGTTCGTTAGGCAGAATCAAGGAAGCACATTCCAAGGAAAAAGTGGAGGGGCTCGTGATGCGACCCTCCAGGGTCTAGGGCTGGGGACAACTGTGTGTTCTTGGAGAATCCTCAAGATGGGCAATCTAGGAAGTTTATTATTTTTTTTAGTTACTTATTGTTTACCTGGCACTTGCCTTATTATAGGTCAGCTTGCCCATTAATGGACAAAAGCAAAAACTTGGTCGCCCAGGTTAAAACACAGACCGTTTGTACGTGTTTGAAGTTTTGAGCCATGGTACCCAGTGAGTAGTACTGTTTCTTTGAGAGTGGACCTCTTTGGAATTTGATATTCACCGTGTCAGAAGAAACACAGCCAGATTTGTAGATGTCTCCTATCTCTAAGACTTTAAGGAATGAGGAGCCTGGAAGAGAGATTGGCCTAGGGGTGAAAACGCCCTGTGACCTTGGGGGATTGTGTCCTGCAGCTGCTGCTTTTACAGCTTCCTCAAATTACAATCTCCCCCTTCTTTCTGCTTAGCTTTAATTTCTGTCTTACTTCAAACGAACACGACTGTTGAAAGCTTACTGCTTGGTCCTCCTCACTGAAGTAACACAGGCCGATTTATTTCCCACACTTGAGGGAAATCCTACCCCAAGCCCCATCCTTGGATGTCCCAACACCAGCAGGCTGCTACTTCTGTTTCTTAAGATAGGTAACCGTAGCACTCGACTCTATTTCCAGCACTCTGGGAGGCAGGAGGACTGCAAGTTCGAGCCCAGCCTAGACAACTTAGCAACTTAGTGAGATGCTGTCTCAAAACATAAAAAAATTTTTTTAAATGGAGGCTGAGGATATAGCTCAGTGCGAAGCCTTGGGTTCAATCCTCAGTAACCCCCACCCCCCCAAAAAGATACACAACCAAGGCACAGAATGTGTGGAGTTTCCCAAGGTTGCTGTGCTGATGGCCTGAGCTTGTGAATTAGCGGAATAATGAAGACGCATGAGGGAATGGCGGGAGCTGCTCCCACGCTTACTGCTTCAGCTCGTGGCTTCAGGCCTTCAGCCGCGAGACGATGGTGCTTGTCAGGAAATGATTCTCTGCGTCCATTCAACCAATCTTTACCAATCATCTAAACACTTGGGATGCAAGATTTTTAAAAATCCCACTCTCTACAGCCTGTTTTCTAATGAAGGGACACAGAACACAGAAGATAAATATAATAAATGACCTGGGGTGTTAGCAATCGCAAGTGCAATGGGGAGGAAACAACAGCGGGTTAGAATGACGGGCAATTTGCGGCAAGAAAAGGGTCCAATGCGGTGGACTGGCCTGTGCAGGCTGCGCTGTAAAATTTGGAGCAAAATTATGAAGTTAGCCCAGCAGACACTGAGGAAAAAACATTCCTGCTAAAGGAAGCTGCAAGGACAGAGGCCCAAGGCCTGGGGTCGCGGCACACCAGGGGAGCAGCATGCAGCCAGGAGGGCAGAGGAGAAGGTAGCGGCATGAGGATGACAGATGGGATCAGCAGGTGACAGGTGTCAGAGAAAATGTGGCCTTGTGGACCCTTGTGAGGGCTCTGGGTATTCTTTTCTGCTGAGTGGGACGGGAAGCCTTGGAAAAAGAAATGACAGGCACAGGAAGTACTGTGAGTGATCTCACTTACATACTGGAAGGATCGCTAAGACTGTCTTGTCCTCAGGGGCTCAGGGAAGACGCTCAGGTGCAAAGAAGGAGAATTGTTGCAGCTACAGTCAATCTCAGCAAAAGGTGGTGGTGGCTCAGCCCAGAGCCCGCAGTCAAGGTGGTGGTGGAACAGGACTGGATTCTTAATGAAGACGTTTTAAAGGTAAGATCACCTGCCATAGTGGAGGTGTTGAAGAAAAGAAGCTATCAAGAGGATAAAATGTCATGGCCCAAGGACCCAGGAGGACAGCTTAGCCTCCAACGGAGACAAGAAAAGCTATGGCTGAATATTCTGGATGTGATGATCTTAAGCTGTTGTTAGACAGCTAAAGGAAAGGTGGGGAGGCAGTTGGGTACGGGGTCCACTCATTGGTTTTCTATTACCAGGCAACAAGTTACTCCAAGATGCTTTTCTAATTATAAAGCTATCAAGAGCTAATTAAGACAGTATCAATACATGAAGTAATATTCCAAATTGAAGTAGGATTTCTGAAAACACAAATTCAATCAGTTTGCCAAATTTTCCCAAACACTGTTTCAAGTGATCTCACATTACATGAAAATTTGAGTACAGCTGTAATCCAAACTCATCTTATGGATTAGCTATTTGAGAAAATTAAGACTATGTCAATGCTACAGAACCAAGAAACCACAGTTTCTAATTGTAGAAACAAAATAATTTAACAAAATGGCAAAAAATTCTTTTCTTCCTCTCTTTCTTTCTTTCTTTCTTTCTTTCTTTCTTTCTTTCTCTTTTCCCTTTCTTTTTGAGACAGAGCCTTGCTCTATAGCCCAGGCTGGTTCTGAACTCGTTAAGGAGCCCAGGCTGGCCTTGGGCTCATAGCAATCCTCTTGTCTCAGCCTCCTGAGCGCTAAAATAAAAAATAAATCTTCACTGGGATTCAAGTAGATAAAGTAGAAAGAGACACCTCAGGGTTTATGTTTATTGAGGAAATGTCCTACATTTGAAAAAACATCTCAAAGTCCTAGTTACAACGTGTTCTCTAGTATCTTGTCCTTTTGAGTCCCCATGGCTGACCCCCCTCTTGTCCTCTCGGTAGATTCTTATACTTACTTTGATTTTTATGTGGTTACTCTCGTTGCCACCATTTCACTTGATCTAAACCATTTTTCCTTCCTGCAGAACTGGGATTTGAACCCAGGACACTCACACTGAGCCTTGAGACAGGGTCTTGCTAAGCTGCAGAGTCACCTTGTCTGTGCCTCATTTCAATCACAGTCATCATGAACCTGCCCTAACTATGGCCCAAACACATCACTTTGCATGTCCTGGTGTGTCTTAGTTACTTTTTCATTCCTGGGAAAGAATACCTGATACCCACAATGTAAGAGAGCGAAGGTTCATTTCAGGTCACTGTTTCAAGAGATCTCTGTCCGTTCATGGGTGGCCAGCAATGGTGGAAGGGCTTAGCGTTGAAGCTGTTCACAGCATGGCGTGGCAGGAAACACAGAGAGAGAAGGACAGAGCCAGTGTATGCCCTTCCAGGTCGTGTCCCAGTGACCTGCCCCTCCAGCCCAGACCCCACTTCTTGGCAGCACAGGAAATCAATGGATTAAACCCTGTGATTGGCTCATCTTCCAAACGCAAGGCTTTGGGGAACATTCCAGATCCCAAATAGCAATATATTTGCCAGCCAACAGCAGCCCTATGCAAGTGGAATCATCTGATACCTTCCCGCAAGTCAGAGAGCAAAATCATGCTTCCCTGTGTGCTTCATGTGCCAGGCAAAAAAGTCACCTAGATAAATTATTAGCCATTGTTTACAAATGAACTTGGGCTCATTTTTGCCATGTATAGAAATTGAGAAGCTGATGTTTAATTTCGCTTCACTTATTTGGTATTAATTTTCTTCGACAGAATAGGAGGGTTGTTAGCTTTGCGGAAGAAGTAGCCTCCATGCGTAGGAATAGCAGATTCCCTTCACTGTTGAGGAGGGAAACCACAGTGTACATGAGAATAACTTATACAATCTAGTCTTTCTGATCTGAGCAGCATCCTTGTTGTAAATACTACATATCAGTGATTCCCTTGAAAATCAGACCTGTTGGACCCATCCCTGACTCCAGGGTGCTGAGGGAGGAGGGGCTGGTCCCAGAAACAACGGAGGCCACCATGGCTGCACTGTATTGCCTTCCACAGGAGAATCCCATTCTGGAGAAATGAGGCCAGTGGGAGGGGACAGTCAGAGAGGCAAACATGACACAGGGCTGGAAACTGGGACCAAACAGCCACCACTCATGGGGCAGTTACAAGGCAGTAAGCTCTGGTTGAAGCTGCCTTTATGTGCCATACCCACCATACCTGATCCTATCTTTATAATGATTATATACGTCAAGAACTGGAGGAGTCAGCTTATGTCATAAAATGACACACAACATATCCCCTCAGAGCACAGTAGTTTACAAGAATAAGCTCAGGCACGTTGAATTTATCTAACACTCAGACTCAGCTGGTTTAAGCCAGACTTAGCAAGGCTGGGTGCCCACCACCGGTAAGGTCAAGAAGTCCCCAGTATCTCTTATTCTTCAGGGACAGTTGGGACACTTGGGGCGTTTTAGGGGGCCTTGGGGATGCTGGAGGTGGAACCTGAGGCCTTGCGCATGCTAAGCAGGTGCTCTCCAGCTCAGGCCACGTGTTTCTAATGGCGACAGAAGTACCAAAGGGCAACTCCAACTCATAAGTGCTTTGGACTTTGCTTGCTGTCCTAGTCACTTTCTCGTTGTTGGGACAGATCCCATCATCCACAACTTAGAGGAGACCCAGGCTTACTTTAGCTCACAGTTTCAGGAGGTCTCAATCCATTCATGAGTGTCCGACAATAGCAGAAGGGCCTGGCGAAGGCCTGACCAGAGAGAAGGTGGGCACAGCGTGGCAAACAGGAAGCCAGGAGAGCGAAGGGAGGATCTGCCCAGAGAGTTGTATCCTTCCTGGTCGTGTCCCCGTGAGCCACTCCTTCCAACCAAGCCCCACTTCTTAGCAGCATAGGAAACCAGCCATGACCAGATCACTTTCCAAACAGGAGGCATCAGGGGGACATTGTAGATCCAAACCATAACACTTACCTCATAGACATTCACATTCTACTGTCCAGCAGGTCAGATGACTCAAAATTGTCAGACCAGACACTGTATCCGCCATGAGGCCATGTCTGGGGTGGGGGCATGTAATCTTTTACAAGAGGGTAAAAACTCAGTCCAGTAGTTAAATATAGCACAGGTGCTATAATTATAGTCATTTAAAATGAGGACATCTGTAATCCCAGTACTCAGGAGGCTGAGGCAGGAGGATTGCCATGAGTTTGAGGCCAGCCTGGGCTACAAGTGAGTTTAGAACCAGACTGGAGACAAGGCCAAGCCCTTGTCTCTAAATAAAAAAAGAAAATCAATAAATACATAAAAATGAAAAGAGGACCCTAGGAAGGGGTAGGAGACGTGCCTAATGTCCCACTAACGTGAAGTAGAGAAGCTAAATGGTTAGAACTGAAGAGGACTATTGGCAGAGCCCAGATTTGTGTACAGGGCAGCTTGACAGGAGCCAGACAAAAGCTCAGCCGGTCTAGGAAAGACACTCTGAGAGTCAGAAATGGCTCAGGAAGAAGCAAGGGGAGAAGCAGGCTGGAGTCTATTAATTAGTTTCTTCTTCCTAACCAAGACATCCCGCCATGGGGATCTTCCCCCTTTCAGATCCAATTACTCATAGCTTCTAGAAGGTGCCCAACGTAGGCCAAAAGAAGAACCGTAAATAGCCAAGTCTACATCCCCAAATGAAGAAGTTCCTCTAAAATTCTTTTGAAATTTTTCATGAATTACCTTTTTTTTGCATTTTATTTACATTTATCTGTATTTCCAACTTGTCTGCACTAGCAAAACAAAATTATAACTTTTACAAATAAAAAAAGATTGTTGAGAATTGACTCTTAGGGTAGCTGGAGGGATGGCACAGGGGCTAAAGTGCTTGCCTTGCAAGAACAAGGCCCTAAGTGTGATTCCCCAGCACCACATAAAGCTGGGTGTGGTGGCACATGCCTGTAATCCCAGCACTTGGAAGGCTGAGGCAGGCAAATTGTTCTGAGTCCAAGGCCAGCCTGGGCTACATCAGTGAGTTCAGGACCAGCCTGGGCTACAGGGCAAGACCCTGTCTCCAAAAAAAAAAAAAAGAAAGAAAGAAAGAAAGAAAGAAAGAAAGAAAGAAAGAAAGAAAGAAAGAATTTGTTGATGGAAAGTTTTTCTGTTAAACATTGAATATGTTTAAATATATTTTAAAGTAGACTTTTTGTTTGTTTGTTTGAGGTATTGGGGATTAAGCTCTGAGTTTTCAGTGAGCTACATACCTAGCCCTTCTTTTTTTGAGACAGTTTCTCTAAGTTACTAAATTGCTTAGGCTAGATTACAGCTTTTGATCCTCCTGCTTCAGCCTCCCAGAGTGCTGGGATTACAAGCCTAAACCACCAGCACTACCTAATCTTTTTTTTTTAATGGAATTTTAAAGACTTTTCTTTTACAAACATTAAGCTTAAGTTTTGAGAATTTTTAATCAGATAAAAAAACCTAAAAAATTTATGCCATTCCTATGTCTACAGCAGGAATAAATTTTAATTGCTTCAAAAAATATTTTCTAAGCACTGTAACAAATTTTGCACGTAATGGAAAAAATAAAATCAAAATGCTTTCATATTTTCAATAACTGTACATTAAACGCTTCTAACAAAGTAAATTAATGAGTAGAATTAAGACTGATGAGAAAAAAGATGGATGAGAAGAGGGTTTTTTACATGAACATTTTTAGCATTTTAATTTTCTAGTATAGCAAAATAATGTTGATTTGGGCCATATTTCTAAAAATGTTAGTAAAAATATATCAGTTGTCTTCTATTAATTAGTTTCTTCTTCCTAAACAAGTCAAATCTATAACTGTCTAAAGGATTATGAAACAGTAATCCAAAGACAGCAACCATTAAAGGAGAAATGACAATGTTGTTTTAACTCCAAAATAGATTATGTTGCAATCACTCCATAAGAAGACAATGCAATGCCTGTGCTTTCATGGAAACAAATAAATTCTCCTGTACTGCTGTCATGGTGCACGTGACAAATGCCGTCCGGGACGCAGCAAACCTTCCCACTTCACTTCGATTCAGCTGCAGATTATTGCACATACAGATTTTATCTTGACTTTCAAAGCCTAAATGTAACTGTGATAAGGAAAATCCAAGTATAATATCAAAATAAGCTTGCTAGTTAAAATGCAATATTTGTTTTGCTTTTGAATATAAAATTAAAACTTGCCTATGTTATAAAATAGTATACATCCTAAATGAAATTACAAATAGAAAACATCAATAGAACATGACTCAATTATTTAACTAAAAAATATAGAAAGGTCATTTTTTTTTTTGTACTGCAGATTCAACCTAGGGCCTTCATGTTGACCTATCGCCCCAGTTCGTTGTTTTAGTTTCAATTATAAGACAGAATTTCATGAAGTCACTAAGTTGGCCAGACTGAGCTTGAACTTCCAATCTTCTTGCTTCAACCTTCCCGAGTTCTGGAATTATAGGCCTATGACACCAGACCCAGCAAAGAAAGGTTAAATTAAAATACAGCCAAGTGCAAAAAAATGAAAATGAATTTAAAAATTGAAATAACTGACATTTAATATAAAAATTAGTTGAAAATTAAACTATAAATACATCTAAGTAAATTCTCAAGACTTTTATAGAGAAAGCCTTAATTAAAAAATACAAAAGAAGACTTGAGTATTGAAGAGCTATGCTGTATTCATGGATAGACACACTCAATTGTGAAACTGCTATTTCTTCCTAAGTTACTGGATAATGACTGAGACAATCAAAACTCTCAGGGGATTTTTAACAGGACTGATTATTAAATTCTTAAGTTTACCAAACTACCCAAGGCAAGTATGTGAGATACAGAAGGGAGATAGGACAACAAAGTCTAAAGCTGTAGAATTTAAGACAAAAGTCTTCAAATAGTGGAATTACAGATGGCTACTTTCTTCTTACCTACATTTTCCTCATCACTCTTCTGCCCACAAACGAATACATCCTGTGGAGCTTTGACACTACAGAAACACCCAGCCTCGTCCAGCCCTACTGTAGGAGACAAGAGTCCTTCATTTAGAGTAGTTTGGTTGATCTTCTTTTTATGCGTATGGTACGAGGGCTCAATCCCAGGGCCTTCACAGTGAACTACATCTCAAGCCCACTTTTATTTTTTATTTTGAGGCAAGAGCTCACTAAGTTGCTAAGTTGCCCAGGCTGGGCTCAAACTTGTGGTCCTCCTGCCTCAGCTTCCCAAAGTACTACAGATGTAGCTGGATATGTCTTTTGTCTTTGGTAGGCCAGACTTCTGACTTGCAGGTGCCAGATTACTTCAGCCATTGAAGGGCAGGGCAATTTTTTGAATGAGTGTGAGCTTTGGAGAGAGGCAGCACAAAGCCTTTTTGGAGGGTTCTGATTTCTTTTTATGTCTGAGCTCTGTAAGCTTAGACATAGATTCTCTCACCTATGAAGGCCATAGGACTCCCTCACAGATGACATATTAACGTATCAAGTCCTCAGTGCTCAGCAGATACTAGTTACTTACCTTAGATACTGACTTTAAAACTTAAAGTGAGTGGATTTTAAGCATAACAAGGGAGAATAAGCAATCTTGAATTCTGGTATGTTCTTAATATATTCCTCTGTTCTAGTCTGGTAATCATGGTGTCACCTAGTGTGCAGATGACACAAGGTCGATCGTAAGATACACTGGCAGGACACCTCAGCAGTGGATGGAGGCCCAGGGCAGGGCTGGGCCCCAGGTCAGCGCTGAGGGATGCCCGTGGCCTCTCTCTGCTAGAGTCTGTGTTGTGCTGCTCCCATTACGCTAGGCGGGTGGGAGTAATAGAAATATGGGTAGTATTGAAAACAAGCAAAGTAGCCCCTGAGTGGAGATCAGTGGGCTAATTCACAGATCTAGAAGACAGGGAAAGATAGGGACTTTTCATTTCTCTACTCTTGGTCCTTTCTGCAGCAGGGGAAGCCCCGGACAACCATCTTCTGCCCAGGCACTTTCCCCCTCAGAGGATGTGGGCAGTTACATCTGCCCAGCATCAGCAGTGGCCAGCCTGCAGCCTGTGCACAAATGTTGGAGCGGTCCAAGGCTTATTGGGGTGAGGGTGGGGGTAGGGGAGCATGTGGGGATGGCTGGGGGCTACTTACGTTTCTTAAAGGCTCGGTGTCTTGTGTAAGCCATTTTATGCCAGGGTCCTTACCAGGCATTCAGTTCTCACTGAAAGAATATGCTGTAGATCTTTGTCTTGTCTCTGCTTTGTGAGCCCTGGCTGCACACTTCTGTCTCTGGACACCTATTAAGTAAGGTAGCAACACAGGGCTATGAAGCAATCTGTGCCTCCTCGGGTGCTTAAATACCACTCTTTGTGACTCAAGTCTCCAGGCATTGATCATGCAGCAAGAAGCTAACATTTCATTCTGCATTGTCTGCTCTAACTTTCCTATATTAATTTCTGTCTTAGTTACTTTCTCGTTGCTAGGACAAAATACCCAATACCCATAAGGTAAGGAAGGAAAGATATATTTTGGCTCTAGTTTCAGGAGGTCTCAGCTTATTCATGGGTGGCCAGCAACAGAGGAAGGGCTGGATGGAGACCTAGTCAGAAAAAAAGCTATTAATGGCATGGCAAGACTGGAAGCTGAGTGAATTAAGGGTAGATCCGGCGAGGGAGTTATCCATTCCAGGTCAAGTCCCAGTGATCCGCCCATTTCAACCAGGCCCCACCTCTGTTAACAGCACAGGAAATACATCCCCATGACTGAATCACCTTCAAACAGAGGATTTTTGGTGGGATAATCCAGATCCAAACTATAACAATATCATTTGGTCCTCACAGCAATCTAGCCTTAGTATTTTTATTCCCAGACTGAATATGGGAACCTGGACACTTGGGCTCTCTCTGTGCCTACAGTCACAGCACTAGTGAGCCATGAAGTGGCCATTTGACCTTGGGTTGGCCCTAGCTTTGCCAATCAGGGACCTTAGGATGTAGGCACAGATTGTCACTAACTTATTTTTAGGTTCTCTTGACGTAACTATTGGAAAAATTATAAACCAAAAGTTAAGAAAAAATAAAATAAGAGCAATTGGCCCCAAGAGGTCATAACTTCATTTTATGAAGGAACTCTAATTAAGAAAAATCTCTAAATTTGCCTTCTTCTTCCTCCAACATTCTACAGCATACAAATTCTAAAAGAGTAACATTAAGCTCTTGGTTGTGCAAACATTATAGAAAAGATCTTATCCTTCAATTATCCAGTGTCAATATTTCCTCACTGCAGATCTCAGTTGGTTTTTAGTAGATGCCAAATATACTTTTTTTTCTGCCAAACTATGAACTCCAGATTACTGTACCCTGGGCCCAGTAGAACTGAAAGCTAGAAAGGAATGGGAACACCATCTTTGACACATCATCTCTCCAGAGACTTCTGACTTTCTGTACAATGGTTTCTACTGGAACTGATCCTACTTGCAGATTTATTTTAGAGACAGTTATACAAATGAGCATGTAAAACAAACAAATATATAAACACTACTGCTTTCTATATCCTGAAAACTCACTTGCATGGTGTGCATACACCACGTCAAGACAAAAGGTCCTCCTCAACATGTTCTAAGAGACAGCATGGCCTAAGCAGAAGCCAAAAAGTCCTTCTTCCCCCATGTCTATTCAGTGCTACCCTATCTCCTCCAGTCCTTCCAGGCCAGGACTCACCCTGTGGCTGTCCCATCCCTTCATCCTCCACCACACCACTAAGCAGGGATCGCTCTAAGGTAGGTCTGCTCAACACCCCTGCCTGACTCATTCTATTGTGACCATTAGACGTGGAGTGTCAACTTGACTGGAGTAAGAAACATCCAGTAGATTATGAATGGACCTGTAGGCCAGCAAATTGAAGAAGGAAGACCCACCAAGACTATAGGCGGCACCAACCAATAGGTTTGTAGTAGAGGCAGAATTTTAAAAAGGACAGACAAAAGTGTGTCCATGTTGAAGAGCTCCAGTCTTCTCAAGGGAGTGCATCCTGTGCCACCACTGCCACCACTGGAGACATCGGTCTCCAGGACTTCAGTTTCTTTCACCTTCCAATGCAGGGTCACACCAGTGACTCCCCAGGGAGCTTCTAGGCCTTCAACCTTGGGCTGCTGCTTTGTCTTTGATCCCTATTGTTCCACAGATTCCATTTCCCTGGCAAGTTGCTGATGGATTCTCCAGCTGTCCAGTGTGCAGGTGTCCACTGTGGTGTCTCTCACTTTCCACCTCTGATCCTGTGAGGCTACCTCAAAAACTCTTGTCTAGTAATTCTTTTCCCCTAGAGAGTCCTAGCAAATGCACACAACCCTTCGGCTCATTTAAACAGCAAGGACAGCACACTTTGTATGAAGCCCAACAATTAGGCATATGCTCACAAACACCCTCAGCTCAAAACGCATATGTCCTCCCTTGCCTGCTCCTGGGTATGAAGTACTAAGGTCACCAAGCTGCTTGGGCCTCTATTCTGGGCCTTTGCTTTTCTGTTTTGCCTCCCAGGAGCTGCCTTCGGTCTTTATTCATTCTTGGGAGACCCTGCTTGTTCTTTGAGAACTGGCTTAAATGTAATCATTGCACAAAGGGGTCACCACTGCCCAGGGAGGCTGGGTAGTGCCCTCCCCAGTATTCCCACAGCCCTGGCCTCATTCCTTATGATTACAGTAGATCACAGCCGCCTCCAGAACGGGGTGAGCCTCTGCCATCTGGTGCCCTCACAAGCAGGTGCTCCACAGAACCTTGCTGGGTAAGTGAAGACACGCTACTCAACAAATCATTACTTCCTGTGAAATAACCATTTTAGCTGGAAGTTTCCAGATGGCCATGGTAAAGACCGGACCAATGATTCAGCTCAACCCAAATTCAGTCCCAGCTTCCTTGGTGGGAAGGGGGATCTTGAACCTCTAGACTCCACAGTTCTCCTCTGTGAAATGCCGAGTCCTGTGACGGTGGTGACACCACTTCATCATAATGGTAAGAAACTTAGAGAAGACCAACCTGAAAGATGTGGCCCCCAGGGCCAGCATTTTAGATAGCACCTGGACCCACTGATATCTGGCTTTATTATTATTGTTGTTTATTTTCCCTTGAATCTTCATAAATTAAAATCAAAATGTATAAGTGCTTTCCTTTTCACTGAGAAGGGAGAGTGTCCACTTGCTGGGTAAGACAGTAACAGGAGAGAGACCTCTCTCCTCAGGAAGGCTGGAGGGTTGGTGGCCATGGCGGGGTGGGCCCTAGAACCAGAAAGTTGGAAAATCCCAAGTGAATAACAGAAACCATGACAGGACCTTCGCGTTGACACCCAGGCTTCCCTCCACTCCCCTCCCGGAGCCTCCTGAGCCCCCCAAGGGGCAGAGAGGGGCTGCGTGTGGCCCCTGGAGCCCACTCTGTGGTGTGACTTTCCTACCTCCTCCCCACTGCTGAGTGGGCTGCACTGCTATGACTCACGGGCCGCAGCGCTCATAGTACAGAGGCGGGAACCACCGGCTGGTTATCTCCTGCCTGGCCCCTGAGACATTTGGCTAGCACTGACTCGGCCTGAGACAGTCCCCATCCCTGTCCCATTCCCTTCTCTCTGAGCACAGGGATCCCTCTTGCAATTGATTTTAGGAACAAACAACCCAGTGGCATCTTCCACTTTCCCAGGGCAACCACACTTTTTAAGGAATTAGTGTTGTCATCATCCTATTTCTCTCTCTCTCTTTTTTTTCTTCTGTGGTACTGGGGACTGAGCTCAGGGCCTTCACAATGAGGTATATCCCCAGCCCATTTTTGTTTGTGATTTTTTAAAATTTTTTCCAACTATTTTTATTAATATACAAATGTAATACACAGTATTTACAATGAATTTGGGTGTTTTGTACATCTATGTATCACATCGACTTCACAATCCTTTCCCATCTTCTACCCTCCCACCCCCTCCCTGTCCCTTCCCCCAGCTCTGGCGATCACTTCATATGGTTCTAAAGAATGTCTGTGTCCTGGGTTTTCCAAGTCTGAGAAACCATATGGTATTTAACATATTAATCTTATGGTGACTTGAGTGAAATGACTTAAGCATGGAAAATTAATTTGTTCGTGATTTTTGAGACTGCGTTTGGCTAAGTCACTGAGTTTCCCAGGAGGGCCTTAAATGCGTGATCCTCCTGCCTCAGCATCCCAGAGTGCTGGGATTACAGGTCAGGGCTGGGATTAAATGAAACATGGAAAATCCACCTGGCACTTCAAACATCACAGACAAATTCTGACCCTTCAGGGGTTTATATATGAGAGTGTTACAAGTTTACATGATGATGCTTTACAGCTTAATTTACAGGAAATCCAGCAATGATTTGAAGCATATTCATAACCCAAAAAATTTCAGAATTTAAATGATAACATTATGGTCAGAAAATAACCAAATGTCAAGCAGACTTAAAGTTCAAGGGTGAAACGATAAGACAGAAAAGGTGGGAGGTGAGGATGACACCAGAAATGATGAGAGGAGGGCGCTGTGCAAGGAGCCAGGACACAAGCATGGAGAAAAGCAGCACCCAACTCAGGCGGGGATGTCCGGGGGGCTGAGAGGCAGAGGCTGGGGGCCACGGGTGGCTTAGTGCAAGAAGGGAAGGGCTTCAGAGCAAGTTAAGGCTCTTTTCCACCTAGGTTCTCTGCACCTGCTGCTCCCTTTTCTGACACGTCCTTCCTGCCTCAGCCAGCTTCTTGCTCACCAACCCACCACCCTTGCCTTCAGTCTCTGGGTTTTTGTCTAGTTGTCACCTTTGTGGAAAGGTCTTCTCTGCCGGCCAACCAGTCCTCTTCTGAACAAATGAGTGAGTGAGGACAGGAAGGAGCTGCCCAAGCCAACAGAGAGTGTGGACACCTGCAGCGCTGGGTTCCAGATGTCTATGAGCCGTGAGCAAGGAAGAATTCCAATGCCTGTAGTTGTAAATGTGCTAAATTCCAACGTGGTGTTTTTCATCCCCTCAGAGATTGAAATACCTGTCGTTTCCAGTGAACACAGAGGCTGACTACGTTCTTTGTCCTGTCCTCCACGCTTAGCACAGTAACTGACACATAGCAGGGGCTCATCACCAACTGACTGGCTAGGAAGATGAACTATTCTTAGCAAAATTTCATAGAACTTGGAGAGCACGCTAGCGGTTCTGCTCTGGTTATCACAGCTTTGCCTGACAAATCACAGAAGAGACACTGTCAAAACTGGGTGGCTGGTGACAGCGTTAGACCGCGGGTCTGACAGTCTGTTCTCCACTTAACTACTTAATCACTACAATACTTAACTACCATGTTGGGGGACTGGGCACAAACTATAGTCCTGCATCAGTGTCATGTGAATTACTTTGCGCCATTCAAAGTAAACATTAATCCAAGTTGTTGGGGGTTTTTTGGACCTGAAATTTAGAAATCATTTTCTTCATTAATTTGCTTTTGCATTTGTTTTTATTTTCTGTAAGTAGAGGAGAAAAACAGGCAGGGGTGTGGGTAGTGCTATACCACACCCAACAGCCAAAACCAAAGTTGCCTTTTGCAAAAATGTGAGGCATTTCTGTAGAACAGATAAATGGTACTCCACCAGAAAGCGTCTCACCAAAAATGTGCCGTTACTTTTTGTTTTTGTTTTTATTCATTTTCCCTGTCTCCCTTCCTCTCCCACATCTCCTGAAGAATTTCTCTGTTGGGTTGTTTACTCTTACATGAGTCTTTCCAAATCTGGTATTTCAAGGAGTCAAGGGTGCCTCTCCACTGCCTCCTTTCTGAAGAACCCTCACTCTGTCCAGGCATGCACTCCTCCCTCCTCAGTCCATGTCTGGAGGGGAATCTGAGCCATTCTCTGCTTGACTGGGGTAGACTTGGTCAGTCTTCCGTAATCCCCTTTCCCTTGCAACAGTTGGGTCTTAAATAGACACATGACTCCATTCTGGCTAATGGAATGCTAGAAAGTGTTCCTCGGTGGTTTCTGGGAGGTTCCAAACTGCACTTTGGGAATATTTCCACATGCAATAATGTAGAAAGCTCCCATACCTCCCCCACTTTCAGGCTTGAGGATGTGGTTCAGTGGTACAACGCTTGCCTATTGAGCATGAGGCCCTGGGTTGGAGTCTTGTAAGAGAAAGAAAGGATGAGGGAAGTTCAAAGGGAGGCAGGGAGGCACAGAAGGAAAGAGAAGGAATTATGCAAATTAAACAAAAAGCAGGGAATTGAAGCTTCAGAGGTAGATTTAAAACTAAGTTATATACCGGAGAAGAGAAAGTAGCAAATTAGAATTTAAGCTAAGGAAATCCCCTAGAATATAGTTCATAATGACAAAAATGTACAGTATTAAAGATACAAGGATAAAATAAGACAAGCCAGTGTGGGGCTAGTCAGAATACTGAGCTACATTCAAATAATACTGGCTCAATTTTTTTTCAGAAAAGAGAAAACATGTGAGTCTACAATTTTATATGTAAACTGAATCGAGGGCATTGTAAATAATAGCACCTAGGTAGGTAGTGATAAAACTGTAGAATATCAAAGATAATTTTTAACAATATGAATGCTATTTGAAAGAAAAACAAACCTGATGAGCTAATAGGAACAATTACTCAACTGGCAGCAGACTTCTAAGAAGCAACAGTAGTTGCCAGAGGCAAGGATAATAACTTTAAAATATGCAGTGAAAAACAATTGTCATCATACCAATCCAAATTCCAGCTAAGTCATCATTCAAAAGCAGGAGCTAAATAAAGATAAATTCTGATAATCAAACAACTAAGAGCATGGAAATCCTGTAGCCTAAAAATATGTAGCTTTTTATGAGTGGAATGTGGTTGTACAGGTCTTTTTTCCCAGCTTTTGGAGGCCTGTGGCTGGAGATCCTGAGTTCAAGGCCAGCCTGGGCAATTTATTTTATTATGTATTTACACAATTACTTATTTTTGAGGCAAGATTTTGCTCTATAGTCCAGGCTGATCCTAAATTCACTATGTGGGCCAGGCTGCCCTCAAACTCATGGCAATCCTCCTGTCTCAGTCTACCGAGTGCTGAGATTACAGGCTAGCATCGCCACACCTAGCTTATATCCTGCTGGGGAATTGAGTTTAGGGCTTTGTGCTTGCTAGGCAAGTGCTATAATAGCTGTGCATTTCCTCCAGCCACAGCCTGGACAATTTAGCAAGATCTTATCTCAAAATGAGAAGAGCAGGGCCTGGTGGCACAGTCCGATCATCCCAGCATTCTAGGAGGCTGAGGTATGAGGATCACGAATTTGAGCCTGTCCTGGGCAACTTAACATTTTAACAAGACCTTGTCTCAAAACATAGAATAAAAAGAGTCTGGGAATGTAACTTAGTGTGAAGGCCTGGGCTACAGCTCAAAAGGTAGAATATCCTTGCATTCAGTTCCCCAGTACTTAAGAATGAGAGAGAGAGAGATAGATAGATAGAGAGAGAGAGAGAGAGAGAGAGAGAGAGAGAGAGAGGAAATCGAACCCAGAAGGAAAAGTAAGAACCCTAGAAGATAACAGTAGCCAAACAAATCAATAAAATGTACTGATCATTCTAAATACTTACTGACAAATAATAGTCACAACTAATCAGTGATTGCTCAGGATGGAGTTGGTATGACAGACAACAATATTACCAAAAAAATGGAAGAGTCCAGCAGCAAGTTAAAACATTCTTGATTTGTCCAACAAAAAGCATAAAAAATTATAATCATCTCCACATTTTGTTAGCAAAATGTAAGGTCATGTATGCATGTTAAGAATTAGTGGACAATCTCTAAATTAATTAAAGTAAGAATTATATTTCTACATTCTAATAGAAGGCCAAAGAAAATCATTTTTTAAAATGTAAAAGAAAATTTGACTGAATCCATGTGATTGAGTAAGGGAAATGAAAGAAAGCCAAGCTAGAGGAAGTGGACAGGGGGCAGGAACCACGCTGGTGAGGCGGGTGAGCTGAAGAAATGAAAAGGCAAATTGCAAGCAGGTGGTCCTGGCTGCAGTAACAGCAGGGAGCAGCTCTCTTCCCTAAACTGAGAAGTTGCAGCCTGCCAGTGGCCCAGGCCTATAATCCTAACACTCTAGGAGGCTGAGGCAGGAGGATATCAAGCTCCAGTCCGGCCTGGGCAACTTTGCAATTTAGGGAGAGCCTGTCTCAAGATCAAAAATTGAAATGGGCTGGGATGGAGCTCAAGGCTGTGGGCTCCAGCCCCAGGGCCTCCAGAAAATGTCAATAAACATGCCATGTTCATAGCCACGTATAATTTAAAAGAAAATACATGCAGCTAGCTCCTACAGTGCTCCTTTCTCGATGAGTCACCGGAGGTAGTTGACGCCAGTATCTGCTTTCTGGATTGCCCATTCTGTACCTTAGCCCTCAGCCGTGGCTTCAGCTTGCTGAGGTTCCTCGTAGACGACTCAGACATCCATCCCTAAGGGTCTGAATCCTCAACCGACCTACACTTGTTCTTTATTACTATATTTTTCACTTTCATCATTAGAAAGGGGTATACTGCAGGGACCCTCTGGTGCAGGAGCCTCCTCTGCCCTCACCGTGTGGCAATAACCCAGTTTCCTCTTGGTGGTTGATTACACGGTCCACCCCAGCCAGGGGAACTACCTCCTTCCTTTCAATAAGGCTCGGTGGCACAAAGTGCCCAAATGGTCAGTTGAAAATCTTGTCTTCCAATCACAGGGGCCACTCTCCTGTGATTTCTGGCCCAGTAATACTGCTGAAGAACAGCCATGGGGCCGGGTGCACTAGCGTCACACCCACTGCTGGGGAAGTGCAGTTCCACATGCGGTCCCTTTGTTCCCCAGCTGCATGGGTGCCCCCGACGGCAGTGGTCTGCAATCTTTTTGGCACTAAGGACAAACTTCATGGAAGACAGTTGTTCCACGGATGGTGGGGGGAGAGGCATGGCACTCACTCCCCACCTCCGCTCCCCTCGGATCATTAGGCATCCTATTCTCACAGACAGAGCACGACCCAGATCCCGCACATGCGCACTCCACAGTAGGGTTCACATTCCCATCAGAATCTAATGCCACAGCTGATCTGACAGTCGGAGGAGCTCAGATGGTAATGCAAGTGACAGGGAGTGGCTGTAAACACAGATGAAATTTCCCATGCTGGCCATACAACCTGATTCTTAACAGGCCATGAAATAGCATCCGTCCAGGACCCAGGGACGGGGTCTCCTGCCCAGGGACGGGGGACTCCTGCCCTAGGGAGTTAATCGGCCTCAACTGGAAAAGCTTGCCAATGGCACAACTTCGGAAACTACAGCTGAGAAACTCTCTGCCTCAGTCTCCTTGAACACATTCATCGCTTGCAAAACAGTAGAGCCACCTCACCACCCTGCTGCCTCAGCCACCAGTCCCTCATGTCTCTGCAGAGCGGGGACATCCCTAATGCACAATGCAGAACTTTCCAGGAGGACGTGCTCCAGGCTGCCTCACGCAGGAAGATAAACCATACCACCGTGAGTCCGCACCAGGCTATTTCACAACCACTGTGAGGGAGACCTCGTGCCACCCCATGCCACCTGTCCTGCAAAATCCTCTCCCCAGAAGGTCCCTGCTCTGCGCTCCTCCCCACCCTGGCCCGTCCTCACGCTCCTCCCTGTGAACTCCACGTTTAGATGGTATGAAGAAAGCCCACAAAACAAGAAGGCAGATTCCTAGATCACAGCTGGCACCGTGTCACTACTTTATAATCACACCTCCCAGCTTGTATTTTCAAGTTCAGTCTCGGTAAAGACAAAAACTAAGTCTGAAAAGGCCAAGAACTGCTGTGCGGGAATCATTGGTCGGCTCGCGCGCTCCTTCACGTGGACCAAAGCACCGGGCATTTACAGGACCCGAGAGTCTTTGGTCCTGCTGCCTGCTGAATTGGGAGCAAAGAGGGAGGCGTGTATTTGGTGGATCATCTGAGCAGCACCCAAGTAAATAACACAAAGAAACACATACAGCCCAGGTTGCCGCTGCCTCGGATAAGTGGGAGCAGCAATCGTTCATGTCCAAGATCAGGAAATGCAGTGCAACGGATTGTGGAGGCAGTGGGAGAAGGGAGAAACATTGAGTATTCAGAATGTAGTTTTTAAGCTTTCAAAATTAAGAAAGAAAGGGCGGTCACTGGAGTTTGAGGTTTTTTTTTTTAAAAAAAAATCTTTTCTTATTGCTTTTAAAGGAGGGGTCCCCCAACCCCAGAGAACCAGGCGCACAGCCTGAGGTGAGCAGTGGGCTTCTGTTGACAGCTCCCCCGCGTCACTTGCATTACCAACTAAGCTCCACCTCCGGTCAGATCAGTGGCGGCATTAGATTCTCCTGGGAGCATGGCTCCGACGGAACTGCGCATGGAGGGGTCTCGGTGGCACCCTTCTCTTGCGATCTAAGGCCTGGTGATCTGAGGTGGAGCTGAAGCAGGGGTGCTAGCACCACCCCCGCCCTCATCCCAACCCCTTCTATGGAAAAATTGCCTCCCACGAAACCCGTCCCTGGCGCCCGTAGGGCGGGGACCGCTGCTTTAAGGAACCACGGGGGAGAGAGAGGGAGAGACGTGTGACTTGCAAAGGGAGGGCCACTCTGAAGCGCCGGGTCTTTCCCGACAAACTTGCACTGGGAAGGAGACTTTCGCTTTCAGTAAAGTCCTGCTGAGCCCTTCACGTACCCCAGTTCTCACCCAAATAAATTTTGAAGGAAGGACTTGGGTTTCTATGTACTTCCAGAGAAGTCTGTGATGACATCACATGGTGACATCTTTCAAGAGGATGAGCTTACACAACAGCCTGAGCCGAGGGGAAATGCGCGGTCACTCCATCGGTGCCTAGCTGGGGACCGCCACTGGTCATGTGACTTCATTCTCAGCTGTCCGCATGGCTCGAGTGCCCTGGTGGCAGCATGAGAGAGGAAAATGGAATGTGACCATATTTCTTATTTATTATTTCAGGCAGAGGATGTGGTTACAAACATATATATTTAGGGCTGGCAGGTCAGCCTGCCCTGAGGAGTAGCCGGGATGTTTCTGGGTAGCCAGTGGAATCTCTCTGGCTCATCTTTGGGGAAGTGAGGGACTGGCTGTGATGACCTGTGCTAGCCTCCCTCCTCCTTCAGCCCCCAGGTCCCTGAGCCAACCAGGGTTCTCCTGGCCAGTGTTTGTGGCTGTGTGTCAGTGTTACCATGGGCTGTGGGGACAGTCAAGATGTTTTGAAGCTAAGCTGAACTCAAATTATATTTATGAGTCCCTTGTTTTACACTTGCTATTGAGTTCATTCCTCTTATCCAGCCTAGATCTGCTCACTGAAATAATGCCATCCTCTGCTCCTAAATCAAGGGACACGGAGGGGTCACTTCCATCCTTGGCACTCCACGTCTTCACTCCCAGACAGAGCCATGCTTGTTTTCTGCTCACAAGTCTCAGGGGGACTTGAATTTAGAAACTTTATAGGAAAGAAAAACTTTATTAGACTCCAGAAGCCATGAAACACTCTGTTGCTAGGGAGAATATTCCCCGCACATTCAAAATTTGCTTTTGGCTTTTTTCCCTGCCTTAGATAGAGTAACTCTGTTATGGAACGTGATGTTGGACAAAAAGATTGAGAGGGAAATTTTCAAGTGAGTCCTTGTCAAAAACGAATGTTTCAAATGTCTTGAGTGCTCATGAATATTTATTAATCCTCCAAAGCTCTTGCAAAATCTCAGGTCTTCTGTGAGTTTTTCTTTTTGTTAAGGGCCTACTGTCAAACTGGCATCATGCTTTTCTTGTGAGCCGATAAATTACACTTTTTATTTCTACCTACAACAAAGCCAGAGAGTTCCTAAATAAAAGGGAGGTATCCATTCATTGACATTTGAGGTTTTCAAGAAAAAAAAATTTGAGGAAATAATGGCCCTTCCTTATTATTATTATTATTATTACATTATTATTATTTTGAGACATGGTCTCTCTCTGTAGCCCAGGTTCACTCTATAGCCCAAGCTGGTCTTGGACTCATGGCAATCCTCCTGCCTCAGCCTCCTGAGTACTGGGATTACAGCTGTGCACTGCCACACCCAGCTTCATACGGTGCTGGGGAATTGAATTCAGGGCCTTGCTCTTGCTAGGCAAGCGCTTTTACTGCTGTGCCATTCCTCCAGCCTCCTCCCCCATTATTTTTGCTTTTATTGTCAAAACACTTAGCCACAGTATGTCATTGCTGGGATGAGGCTAGGTGACAGGGGGGAGGGATCCTCCCTCAATTCTATGAAAGATGCTGAGTCCTTGAGGCTGTACCAAATCCCATCCCTGCTCTGTTTTCTCCTTAAAACTGGAGACCTGGTGGCAACTCAGGCCACCTGAGCCAGTGTGTGCCATGTCAAATCAAGGTCAACTGCAGGCTCCTTTTCTGGCGCCTTGTATTTTCAGGTCCTGTAGTGCTTCTGCTTCGTGTCCAAATTTCTGGAAACTAAATAAATGGCCAAACAAGTGACAGAATGAACAGAAAAGGCACAAGGACCCAACTCCTAAATTGGGGTTGTTCAAAAGGTAATGGCTTAACTTGGAGTTTTCTTTCATATTCCAAAGAGAAGCATCCAAAGTTAGAGAATCCAAATCAAATACTCATTTTCTGTGAGGTGCATATATACAAAAGAATATTATTCAGCCATAAAAATGAAAACAACCTGTCATTTGTAGTAACATGGATGGAACTGGAGGTTACTATGATGAGTGCAATAAGCCAGGCATAATGACAGATTCTCCATGCTCAGCTTCACACATGTAAGCTAAAAAGAATCAATCTCAAAAGTAGAAGTAAACTAAGGGTAACTAGAGGGTTGGTAGACTGGGACGATTTTTAAAAGACTGGATAGCAGCTGTTGTAGTTAGGATCTGGAATGCCCCCCCAAAAGTCTCATGTATTTGAATGTCATAGATTGTCTGTGGAACCATGTGCTGTTGGGAGATTGGGGCCTAGTCTGGAGGAGTGGATTACAGGCATGTAAATTGGGTTATCGGTGTGTAGTGGGGTTTTACCACACCTTTCACACCTGGATTCAGGGGGGCTGATCACCGGATGAGACCTGGAAGGTTATATAAGCTGCTTCCTGCCTTCCTTGGAGGACCAGACTCAACTTGCCTTGACTTGGCTTCCTGTGTGTGATGTTGTGAGCAGCTGCCTCCACCTCTGTCTCTGCCATGTACTTCCATTGCTGCTGGCCGCCCCTGAGTGGACTGGGACCTTCTGAAACTATGAGCCAAAAAAAAACTTTTCCTCCCCTAAATTGGTGGATGTCAGAGATTGAGTCACAGCAATAAAAATCTAACTAATACAGCAGGTATCAAAGTCCCAATTAGGAGGAATAATTTCTAGGATTATTAGGATAACAGTTGCTCACAGCAATTCGTTATATATTTTATAAAGCTCTAGAGAAGTTAAAGTTTCCCAACACCATGAAACGATAAATGTGTAAGGAAATGGACATGCTATTTGCCTTGATCTGATCGTTATACATCATACATTTATATCAGATTGCCACATGTCACCCTATAAACATGCACAATCACTATGTGCCAACTAATTTTTTAAATCCTCATTTTCTTTTCACAGGTCTGCCAAGAGCTACAGATCCAAACAGCAGCTGTACCTGTCTGACTTGCATATAGCCTCCTGTGACACAGAGGAGGACCAGGAGGAGGACAACTCCGTGATCCCTTTATCAGTGGAGAAAATTCTCTTGTCTTCAGTGTGACTTCTGACCCTTGTGTCAAGGAGTTTTCCTGAGTGCCAGCCATTCTGATTCCTGGTTTACCACACTGAAATCTTCAGGAAGCCTCCCATAACTTTGCTTAACCCGGGCCTATTGCAACACCCAGAATGTGGAAATGTCTTCTACAGCTGGGGTCCCCAGGGTGCCCCCCATACCCATCCCTAGACCACTGACCAATACCAGCCTGCAGCCTGTTAGGAATTGGGCTGCACAGCAGGGGGGCTGGTGTACAAAGCTTCATCTGTACCTATTGCTTGTATTACCTCCTGAGCTCCGCCTCTCGTCAGGTTAGCAATGGCATTAGATTCTCATATGACTGGGAACCCTACTGAGAAGCACATTAAGGGGTCTAAGTTGTGTGCTGCTCCTGAGGCTCTGTGATCTAAGGTGGAGCTAGGACTTTGGCGCTAGCACTGGGGGGTGGCTTCAAATACAGATTTGCATTAGATGGATTGGATAATTATTTTATTTTATATTACAATGAAACAAAAATTGAAATAAAGCACACAATACAGGCATCACATTTGAATCATGAAACGAGTCCCAGGTGCCAAAAATGTTCAGAATCATTGTTCTAGAGAATCAACAAAGGCATGCATGCCTTATTACTAGCAGAAGGCTTCTGCATAGTCCATTTTTTTGAGTTTTCTTGAATCTATCTAACTTAGATTGCTAAGCCTGAGGCTACTCTGACTGTTCCCGTGAGAAGACTGTGGTGGGAACATTCCTATGCCTGTCTTGCTGACAGGTTTACCTATTGGTCATATGGTTACAAAGGTACCTTGAGAAAAAAGGACCTCTGCTTGTGTAATAAGCTCCTTACAGAGTAGCCTCAGGCTTCCAGCAGGAACAGAGTTGAAGCGGGGATGTCTATTTCTTCATTTACACATCATGCTTCCACAACCCCTTCTGGGGGTCCTTCTCCAGGTAAAGGTGCTTTAGAGCTAAACACGGTGGTGCAGACCTGTAATTCCAGCACTGTGGGAGGCTGAGGCAGGAGGATCACAAGTTCGAGCCCAGCCTGGGCAACTTAATGAATTAGAGAGACCCTGTCTCAAAATTAAAAGTAAAACTGAGCTGGAATGTAGCTCAGTATAAAGGCTCTGAGCTCAATCTTGAGTACTGGGGGAAAAAAAGTGCTTTAAGATGGTGACATGTACACATCATTATAAATATATGATATTATGATATATGTTCACAACACTGTTATAACAGTGATTGTTTGGGGAAGAGTTGCCTATGTCAACTTTGTTAAAGGGGCAAAAATATCTCTTGAGTTCAGTTCTCGTCCCGTCCCTCTGGAGCCAGAAGGCAATGTGACAGTAGTTCAGGCTTGTCTTCTGGATTCCTTGCCCTGTTGGCCCGTAACCCACACCTGTGCTGGAGGCTCCGTCTTCATCCTGGCCGACCCACGCAGCTCCAGCCCACCACCTGCCTTGGCCTCAAGCTGGTACACAGCCACACTCATGTGCGAGTTAAACCTTCCTGCTCTTTGCAGGTCATTTCTCTGAAGTCTCCTCCTTTCTCCTCTTGCCACCCAGCTGTCTGTGCCCTTGGTTAGCTGGCAGGAGGTTGAGAGGGCCAAGGGAACAGGGCCGCCATGTTGCCCCTGTGTCAAGCACTTAAAGCCTAATGGTTGTTCTTTGTAAAGTCATTTTATCCTAAAAACAGATTCTGACTAAGAAATTCAGACACTCTCAAGAGAGCTGGTCTACGGGCCCTCCCGGGGCGCTCATCAGCCACACTCTTTGTGTCCTGGGTAGTCTCCTCCGACACAGACACTCACAACCTGAGAAGCCCCCTGGAGGTGTGGAAATGATCTAGAACTCAGGACCTAGAACGACAGAGACTTCCAGTGGCCTCCTCAACTGCCTTCTCTATTTTCCCAAGCAAATTCTTCTCCCTCAGTGTCTTCACCTGTGAAGGGAGGAACTAGCTCCCTTGAATGCAATTTTGAGGAGGAGTAAATGAGTTTCTTCCATGCAGTTCTGAGGATCGAGAAACGAGGTTGCTTGGTGAGGAGAACCAGTAGGGACAGCCTGGCGCATCGTAAGCCCTTCATGCAAGTGCTGGCTCCTGCTTGGTTTTTCTCAGAGGAGAAAATCAAAGCCACTTGCCGAGGTGATCGATAGAAAAGAATTGTCAATCAGGCTGGGCCAGGTGGCACAGGCCTACCAGCCCAGCACTCTGGGAAGTTGAGGCAGGAGAATACCAAGAGCAAACCTAGCATGGGCAACTTAACAACTGAGTGAGACCGTGCCTCAAAATCAAAAATTAAAAATAGTCTGGGGATGTACCCCAGTATGAAGGCCTGGGTTAGACCTTTAGTACTCCCAAAAATTGCCAATCGATATTCATGAGGGGTGACTTGGGAATGGATTGGATTTCTCCAACCACTTCCTTATTTGCTTCAAATTATTCTGACAAACCACTCACTGTCTTCAAATAAGGCCATCATACGAACTATGGAGATTAGGACTGCAATATTTGAGAGGGGAGAAAGAGACAGTTTGATCTACAACCTAGGAGCTTGTATCACCACGCTGCTGTGGCAGTGGGGCCAGGCAGGGTGCACAGAGAGGCCAAGGTGAGTCTGGGGAGCTAGCTGGAAACCAAGTCCTTGAGCACTTTAAATGAAAGTCATTGAGCATTTGCTATATGCCATTAGTCCTGGGCTAAGGGAATCCAGACATGACATGGTCACCACCCTCAGGGGTCTGACAGTCCAGAGAAGCCAAGCTTATCAGAGAGGAAGCTCATGGGGACAAGGAGAGAGCTACTAGGGAGGAAGGACCTTACTCCCTGTCCTGCCTGGAGTTATCTGAGGAGAGATTGAGGGAGGACAACCCAAGGTCCCGAAACAGCAAATTGGCCTGGCCCAGCTACAGAGGGGAAGTGGCCAGGGAGGCCAAGCCTTTCTCCGCATTGGCTGGGTCATATTAGGAGCACTTGGTTGCCAGGGCTCCACCTTCTCCATGCAGCACCATGCCCACTCTGTCAGGACGCCAGCTCTGCAGAATTCCTCATGAGAGCAGGCAAGGAGGGGGTCATGTCAGATCATACCCTGCAGAGGGTGTAACCTAGTAGGAGATGGTGCCCAATAGATGGAAAGACAAGACACGGGGCCTCAAGAGAACAGCATGGAAGGACCTGGGAGCTCACAGAATGGCCATGTGTCCATTTCCTGGGGCTGTAGTGACAAAAGGCCACCAACAGCTCTAGAAGCTAGACATCTGAACTTGAGGAATGAGCAGGCAGTTCCCTCTGCAGGCTTTGGTAAGATGTTGTTCCAGGCCTTGGAGGGAGGGTCTGTTCCAGGCATCTCTCTTTCCAGCATCTGAGGGGCAGGACATTCTAGGAGAAGGCCAAGCAGGGTGACAGTCTAGAGACTCAAAATCTCCATCCACCTACAAGACCTCAGCCCTGTAAGAGAAGGGGCTGAGCTGGAGTTTTCATCTGACTGTCCATTCTTCACTGTTTCTGAAGCTACCTCCATCATGATCACAGGCATTGCCATGACTCAACACTGAGACAAGCAACGCAACAGTTACGGCAAAAGAGGAATGCCCTTCTCCACCGTTATGCATGAGCAATTCCAGCTCAGTCTAGTCAGCAATTGTTTTGCTCTTTAACACAGTTATACTCAGCCCAACATATCCAAAGAGACCCAGGACCCAGGCCTCTCCTACACTTTAAGTTCACTTGGTACTTGGGGAGTAAAAAGGCTAGCCAGGTCATGTGTAGACTACAGCCGTCCTGTAATCCATGCACTGAGGGGCTGAGGCAGGAGGATCCCAGGTCCAAAGGCACCCTGGGTAATATTGCAACTTAGCTAAAAAAAAAAAAAATGAACTGGAGATGTAGCTCAGTGTGAGAGTCTGGGTTCAATCCCCAGTACTGAAAGGAAAAGGAAAGGAAAAAAAGAATACTGAGAATACCTTAACAGTTACCTTTTATTAAAGAAAACAGTAATAATTTCCCCTTGGGTTTATGGTGAGAACCAAATATGATAGTCTGTAAAATCAGGTTTATTTTTTTAATAGGATCTTGCCTTATAGTCCAGGCTGGTTCTAAATTCACTGTCGTAGCTCAGGATGGCTTTGAACTCACAGCAATCCTCTTGCCTCAGCTCCGAGTGCTGGGATTACAAGCATGTGCCACCACACTGGGCTTTATGTGGTGCTGGGGAATAGAACCCAGGCCCTTGGGCATGCTGGGCAAGTGCACTAACCACCAAGCCACATCCTCAGCCCTATAAAGCCCTTAACAGAAAACCCAGCCCATAGGAGAGCCTCGACCGCGGTAGAGATGAAAACCAGAAAGGCTTGGGAACCTCTCTGCTTCTCAACTGTCATGGAGTCTCATTCCTTGAAAGGCTGGAGGAACTCTGCCACCCACTCAAAAAAAAAAAAAAAAAAGGAGGTGCAGGAGAAGTTCAAGGACAAATAGACACAGCGTGATCTCCCCACGAAGGGCCACACGTCAGCCTGAGCAATTCCTGCTTCATCCCCTCGCCAGCGCGGGGCACAAGCCCGCTAGCGCTGTATCCGTAAACTAGCATCACGCCAACGGCTGAGAACTCAGGGAGGGAGTCTGCGCCAGATAGAAGCCGACGGAGTGATTGCTTCAGGCACGGGGCAGTGTCCACGAGTGCCAGATTGCACGCCACCTTTGCTTCTCTTTTCAGAATCATTCAGGAAACGTAAACTGTAAGATTACCCAACTAGCCAGAAACACACACTTGTCTTGCCACCAAAAGATAGGGCCGGCCCAGCCGGTAGAACAGCATGTTTGCGACGCGAGCCACCTGTCCTATCTGGCGAGCTGGTCCCCTCAGCCCCTCAGCTAGTCATTTTGTCGCCCACTTGTGCTCTTACAGTTAAAATTTGTTCATTTTTTTGAAACCCACACTGAGTCAGACTGAGTTAACTCTGCCGGGGCGTTTCCACGGCCGCACGCGGGTTCTTACCAATAGCTGCCAGGGGGACTTTTTGACACATGCTGTTTATCCATCTGTGAGCTGAGGCATTCACTGCAGGTGAATTTTAAATAAGATTCCTGTAAAGGCATTTGCTTTCAATGGTAGACTATTTTTTGTTTGTTTGTTTTTTCTAATCTTCCCATAACTTTCTGGAAAATTCTGTTTTAGCCAAATTTTCTCATAAGTGTTTTCAATATCGTTTGATTTGCTTTTTATTAATTGAAAGTTCAGTGAGGGAAAAAAAAAGTCCCATCAATAGCTTCTGAGTTGTGAGCATATTTTTAAAATACACCTTTTTTAAAAATCAAAACATTTGCATTTGAGGTCTACAGTGGGTCCTAAAGCAGCAGTTCTTACCATTGGCTTCCCATTAGAACTCCTAGAGAAGCATTTTTAAAATACTGGTGGAGAAATTTTTTAAAAACAAGTATTTTAAAGAAATTGGTCTGACTTCAGCCCAGGTCCCGTGGCCTAAAAGCTCTCTAGGTGGTTTTAGCATTTGAGATCAGAAAGCAGTGTCCTGGGACACACTGTCCCAACATCCAAACCTAAAACAGATTATGGCCTCAGGAGATGGCAGTAGCATTAATTCCCACTAAGGATACTTTTCTTCTTGTTAAAAGATAAATTGTTATATTTGTTTTTAATCTCAGATCTAAGCTCTGAGAAAGATAAGGAAGAAATTTAATTTCCAAACTTCATGCACTCCACCCCCAACATGTCACAAACTCTAAGCATAGTAACTGTGGTAGTAATACCTTACTTCCTGTTCCTTCCGGAGATGTTGGCTTGTCACTACCGTTGGCAGTGAGGGAAGCCCCTGCCTGGTTTCAGACAAAGTACTTCATATATATATATATATATATATATATATATATATATATATATATGACAGTTCTGTGGACTGAACCCAGGGCCTTCATGTCCAGCTATATCCCCAGCATTTTTTTTTTTTTTTGAGACAATGTCTTGCTAAGTCAGTAGTTGCCAAGGCTGGGTTCAAACTTGCCAACCTCCTGCCTCAAGTTGTAATCATAAGGCTGATACCAATACAAAACGTTTGTTTTTGGGCTCATGGCAAGACAAAGAACAAGAAACTCACCAGGAATCAGGCGTTTTCCTGGCTTCGGGGCCACATTTCCCCACCATTCAGTCTTCCCTTGAACTCTTGGAGAAGTTCTCTAAGATGCTCCTGTACTTGGGCAGCTGGGGTAAGTTCTCTCTCTGGTCAAACCGAAACACTTGGTTTCCAAGCTGGATCATAGACAAAGTCATCCACACTACTATATAAGAAGCACCTGCTTCTGTCCTAGTCAAGGCAAGCCTTTGGTGGTATTTCATCACAGTGAGTTGCAGAGTGACCGCCAGGCATCCATGTGCCCACAGATGACTGCTGCAGAATTTTTTTTTCTCAGCAAGCCTCTTCTGAGCACCGGTTGTATTCCAGCAACTACACGTGTGGAGGGGAACATCAATTTTAATGAGAAGCAGCCCTTTCCTCATGGACAAGCCATGGCATGTGACAACCTCAAGGTTACATTCCCAGCCTTGTTTACAGGTCAGAATGCCTGAAAGGCAGGGGGAGTTTTTGGGTCATCATAAAATTTAATGTGTTGATTGTAAAATGACTATGTAGTTTCATACCAAATCAAAGAGCTTCATGGAGCAGGATCCAACCCAGACAGGTGAGAGTAGCAAACTTCTAATAAAGATGGGGAAAAACATGAGAACTAAGTCATTTTTACCCCTCAGCACACATTTGCATTAGGAAGAGGCCAGTGTTCTTTCTGCTCAGCACCAGGATACCCAGGAGAGTAAAGAGCACTGGGCCTGGCTTCCCAGGGGACAACTGAGGATCTCCTGCACAGTGACCATCCCACCCAGTCCCTTCACAACCACAAAAACAGGTCAGGTCTCTGTGTGATGGAGTATCCCAGCACTTTTTGAGGAGGAAAGGGTGGTTTTTCCTATTGAGAAAGGCAGTATAGGAAATAATGTAGACACTTTATTCATCAAGTGATCTGCACCCAAAAAAGCGTCCATCTTGATGTCCAGAGCCACTTCGGAAGACAGAGGAAGCTCTGGGAGCCTTCCATCTTGAACATTTTCAACTCTTCATGACCAACAAAACAAAAATGTGCAGGGAGGGGAAATAACTACAGGACTGAAAGTTCAGGAACAAGATGTTCCATCTGAGACTTCTTCCCTCATCCCCCAGAACCAGGAATTGAACCCAAGTTGGGCCTTTGCACTGAACTACATCCCCAGCCCAACTGATTGGTTGATTTTAATTTTGATTTTAAGACAGGATATTCCTACGTTGCTAAAGTGCCCTTGGTGGGCTCAAATTTACAGTCCTCCTGCCTCAGCCTCCCAGGGTGCTGGGATTACAAACCTATACCATCAGGCCCTGTTCCACCTGAAATTCTTATTGGACACGGATAGCAATCCTCACATAGCAACATAGCAGCCTGTTGACTTCTGCTCATGGAAGTCACCAGCTAGAGGATTTCATGTTCTCCCCTGACCAGTTTTGTTGACAATTTTGAATTTAGGAGGGTGACATCAACATTGTCTCACTGTTTGTTCCCGGAGAGGCTTTCCTTGTTTCCCTTTGGAAACCTGTCTTCAGGGCCAGCAGGTGGGCATCAGAGCCTGCTGTGATGGCTCTAGTCCTCATTGGGGACAATGGCAAGAATTCCTTTCTGACTGGCCTCTAAGGGCCCCGCTGAGCAAAGAAGCAAAGTCTGAGTTGGAATTACATGGAAAAAGCTGGCCTGGACCCAAGTCGACAGTAGAATCTGTGACACTGTGTGCTGAGTTGGGAAATCAACCCAATTAGTGACTCCTCAACACTCTCCTTCTCTCTCCCTCAGGTTTCCTGCTGACTTGCAGAATTCCCCTGGCATTAAGAAGTAGGTTAGTCTTGGTTCCTCTGATAACCTGGCTTTTCATTTGAAATGCCTCCCATTAAAGAAAAGAGGAACTCAGGAAATTTCAGTTAAGGAAGCAAAACTCCTAGCTGCCTATCACATGAAAGAGAGTTTTAAAACCAAGAAGGAAGAAAAGAGCCGCCAAAAAATGTAATTTCCCCTTTGGCAATTATTTCTGAATAGGAAGATGAGCAATCTCACCCAAGACGGTGGGGGTTTTGTCCTAGTCAATTTGCTCAGAAGGGCCCCGCCCTCTGACCCTCCTAAGGAATCTGCCTGGCCACCCATTCTGTGCTCCCAACCCCTGTATTGTAGCCACTATTCTGGTCTCTACCTTCAGAAATTCAGCTTGACAGCTACAGCTTCAACCCACCAGTATCTCCATCTGTTTAAACAAGGTGGCCCACAAGGCAGGGAAACGGTAACTAATTTCCAACCAGAGAAACAAATGCCGGCAAATTTCTGATCAATTGAAAACATACCCAAGTACATGCACATGCATATATATCTATGCACTCAATCCCTCAATGGGTCTTCCTCCATATTCTTTTGCTGGGGGCCGAGGGCTGGGGGCCAAGCTCAGCAGTTAAGGTACTTGTCTTATAAGCACAATGCCTAGGGTTTGGTTCTCCAGCATCGCATAAACTGGACTTGGTGGCATATGCCTATGATCGCACCACTTGGAGACTGAGACAGGAGGGTTGCAGGGAATTCAAGACCAGTTTGGGCTACATAGTGAGTTCAGGATCAGCCTGGACCATAGAGCAAGACCCATCTCAGAAAAACAAATCATTTGTTGAAACTAACCACCAAATCCTCAAATTGTGAGTATATCTGGAGAAGGAGTCTTTGAATTTGTGGGGGAGAGGAGGGCTAGCAGGAGTCGAGCCCAGGGCCTACACACTGAGCTACTTCCCCAGCCTATTTTTATTTTTTATTTTGACACAGGGTCTTGCTATGTTGTTACTAAATTTCTCAGTCTCTTAGAGAGCTGGGATTATAGGCTGAGAAAGATCTTTAAAGAGAAGATAAGTGAAACTGAGGCCTAACCCAGTCTGACTAATGCTTTCTTCTTCTTCTCCTTCTTCTTCTTCTTCGAGACAAGGTCCCGCTTTGGAGCCCGGGCTAGTTCTGAACTCACTGGTGTACCCCAGGCTGGACTTGGACTCGGAACAATCCGCCTGCCTCAGCCTCCTGAGTGCTGGGATTATAAGCGTGCACCACCATTCCCAGCTTTATGTGGTGCTGGGGAGTCGAACTCAGGGCTTTGGGCTTGCAAGGCAAGAGCTATAACCACTGTGCCATTTCTCCAGCTCCTGACTGAGGCTTTTATGAGAGGAAAATTGAACACAGAGGCACACCAGAATGTGTGCAGAATGGACACAAGAAGGTGCTACCCACAAGAAAGTCCATGGAGAGGGGACCCAGAAGAAGCCACACATACCAACACTTTGATCACATCTAGACTCCAGAACTGTGTAATACAAATGTTTGTCATTCAAGTCACTCATTTTGTGGTATTTTGCTACCGTTGCCCTTGCAATTGTGTGTGTGTGGGGGGGGGGGGGACAAAAATTGGAGTGGGCTGTCACCAGGCAAAGCCTCCTCACTGAATCAATTCTAGATTAGTGAATCCCATGGATCTGTGCTCTGGCATCCCAAGAGGCTCCCTGTCTACACTCTGAAGGGCCCTACCCTCCCTATAGCATTCTCCCTGGCATCATGGTCACTCCCGGTGACAGCCTGATCTGCAATGAACTTCTCCAGTTCACAGAATCCGCGGGAATGCTGCCTTCTCTCCTCCACACTCCAGAATTGTGGAACGTTTCAGAAGCTGAGTTTGACACTCCTCGAATTGAGATGTGCACATGGACAGCACCCACCAACTCTGAAAATAGAAATGAGAAAACGGTAACACTAAACGCACTCCTGAAATGTGGAAGCTGTGCTTTTCAGCTCCTATTAGACTTAGTAAAGTAACTCACCTATTGTGGGGAATCAAAAACAAGTATTTACTAATTGTGCACAAATCATATGAAACTAAATTCTCAGCAGTATCCAAGTTCAACTCTTTGTACACCCAAAGTGTAACTTTCCTGGAATTTGTGCAAGTCCTACTCAAAATATTTCTGCTTGTTTTTATTTTACAGTATTTTTATTTTTTATTTGCATGTTATATCCCCTTCCCACCAACTCACCCCCACCCTACGTTCCCCTCCCTCTCCACAAAGTTCATCTTTTTACTTTCTTCCACAGCTCTTACTTTTTTATGGTTTGATTTTCTCAGAGAAACCATTTAATATTTAGCTTTCTGGGTCTCATTCATTTCACTGAGCATAAAGGTCTCAAGGTGCATCCATTTTCCTACAAATGACCCAAATTTGTCATTCTTTACAGCAGAATAGTATCCCATTGTGTATCTATACCACATCTTCTTTACCTAGTCATCTGTACTTGGGCATATTGGTTTCTTCCAAGATTTGGCTGTTATCAGTTGTGCTGCTATAAACATGAGTATGCACATATCGCTATTGTATAATGATTTCAACTCTTTTGGGAAAATAACCAAAAGGGGTATAGCTGGGTCAAATGGAATATCGATTTTCAGTGTTTTGATGAATCTCCATACTGCTTTGCATAGTGGTTGTACCAGTTTACAGTCCCATCACCAATGTAGGAGGGCTCCTTTTTCCCCACAGCCTTACTGGCATTTTTTTTTTTTTGAGTTCTTAATACCAGCCATTCTTAACTAGTGTTAGGCAGAAGCCCAGTGTTGTCTTAATTCGCTTTTTTCTAATGGCTTAAAATGTTGAGAATTTTTCATATATTTATTAGACATTCAGACTTGCTCTGATAACTATTTATTCATTTCCGATTGCCATTTTTTGATTGGGTCCTTTAGTTTGGAGGGTCTTTTTTTCAGCTCTTTGTATACTGGTGACGATAGTCCTCTGTCTGAGGAGTAGCTGGTGAATATCTTCTCCCATTCCATGGATGCTCTCTTCACTCTGTTGGTTGTTTCCTTTGCTATGCGAAAGCTTTTTAATGTTATATAATTCCATTTGTTAATTCTTGATGTTATCTGATGTGCTTTGTATGTTTTATTGAGAAAGTCCTTGTCTACGCCTATATCTTCAAGGGTTTTGCCTACCTTTTTTCCAACAAGTTCAATGTTTCCATCTTACTGTCTAAGTCTTTGATCCAATTTGATTTGATTTTGATGCATGGTGAAAGTTGTGGGTCTAGTTTCAATCTTCTCCATGTGGTTAGCCAGTTTTCCCAGCACCATTTGGTAAAGAGGCTATCTTTAGTCCTGTGTATATTTTTGGCCCCTTTGTTGAAGATCAGATGGCTGAGGATACTTGGGGATGTTCGGCTGTCCTCAATTCTATTCCATTGACCCACCTGTCTGTTTTTGTGTCAATACCATGTCATTTTTAATAACTGTTGCTTTGTAATATAATTTGATATCTGGGATTGTGATGCCTCCTGCTTTTATTTTGTTGCTTAGGATTGTTTTGGCTATTCTGGGCCTCTTGTGGATCCATGTAAATTTTCAGGTCATTTTTTCTAGTTCCGTGAAAATTTCTGCATGTATCTTGATTAGGATTGCATTGAGTCTGTGTATCAATTTAGGTAGTATGGTCATTTTGAAAATGTTGGTTCTGCCTATCCAGAACAAGGAATGCCTTTCCATTTTCTAAAATTCTCCTTAATTTCTTTTTTCAGAGTACTATAGTTCTCAGTAGAGAGGTATTTCACTTGCTTTGTTAGGTTGATTCCTAGGTATTTAATTTTCTTTGAGGCTGCTGTGAATGGGACTGTTTTGCTAATCTCTTGCTCTGTGTTTTCATAGTTGCTGTAGAGGAATGCTACTGATTTTTGTGCATTGATTTTATATCCTGCAACTTGGCTGAATTTGCTTATTAGGTCTAAGAGTCTCTGGTAGAGTTTTTGGGGTCCTCTGTGTATAGGATCATGTCATCTGCAAATAAGGATAGTTTGACTTCTTCCTTTCCTATGCATATTCCCTTTATTCCAGTCTTTTGTCTAATTACTCTGGCTAAGGTTTGGAGCACAATGTTAAATAGAAGTGGTGAGAGTGGACACCCTTGTCTTGCTCCTGATTTGAAGGGAAATGTTTGTTTTTCCCCATGTAGAATGATGCTGGCTATAGGATTATCATAAATTGCTTTTATCAGCTTGATGTAGGGTCCTTCTATACCTATGTTCATCAGAGTTTTGATCAGAAAAGGAGGCTGTATTTTGTCAAAGGCTTTTTATGCATCTATTGAGATAATCATGTGATTTTTTTGTCCTTGTTTTCTCCAATATGAGAAAAACAAAGCATAAGAAAGTAAAAGAGCAAAATAAAAGAGAGATGCAAGAAAAATAGAAAGACTTTCCAGAGGAGGAAAGGAAATACGTTGGAGGATAAGAAGGGAAGGAGGACAAGAAGTAAAAATAATCAGAATACTATACATATGCATCAATTTCTCAAACTATTACTATTACATATCACAAATACTAATAAAAAATTTTCGGCCAAAATTTTTTTGAAAAACAAAAAATAAAATCTTAAAAATAAATCAGAGGCATGGGAGCATAGCTCAGTAATTAGAATACTTAACCTAGGAAGCATTAGGTAAGGGTCTGATCTCCAGCTCTGAATAATGTATAGCTAGGCATAGTGATGCACATCTGTAATTTCAGCACCGGGAGGCTGAGGCAGGAGGACTGCCATGAGTTATAGGCCAGCCTGAACTACACAGTGAGTTCAGGACCAGCCTGGACTATGGTGCAAGATCCTGCCTTAATTAATTAACTAATTAATTAAAGTACACTGGAGGCTACCCATGAGAAATGCTGTATCAATGGCTCTCCGAGGTGTTTTAAAACAAAGCTGACTCTGGGAAGCTGAGGTAGGAGAATCCCAAGTTCAAGCCCAGCCTGGTAAACTTAGCAAGACCTTATCTCAAAATCAAAACTAAAAAAAAAAAAATGGGCTGAGGATGTAGCTCAGTGCAAAGGCCCTGGATCAATCCCCGGTACCATGAAAATAAAATAATAAAATTAAGCTGGATGGCTTCACCAATTGAGTAGAAAGTTATTGCCTTTCACAGGGATACCCCCAATGCTTTGCAATGCTACGTTCACAGAACCCATGTGAAAATCATGGTGATTTATGGAGGCACTACATGATCCAGGTATCTATTGCTGAATAATAAACACCCAAACACTCAATCTGCAAAAACAACATGGATTTATGCTTTGTCCTGACTCGATGTTTGGCTAGGCGTAGCTGCTGCTGGTTTCACGTGGGCTAGCTCAGATGACAGCATTCAAGAGAGTCACCAGGAGGGAAGTCCAAGATGGCCACACACACATGACTGAGAGTCAGAGCTGGCGGCCGGCTGCTCGTTTGTCTCTCCTCCACACGGCCTCTCATCCCCCAGAGTCCGCACTGGCTTCTTCATATGGCCTGCTCCAGGCTGCGTCTGAGAGACTAAAAGTAGAAGTTACGTGACCACTGAAGGCCCAGTCTCTGGCTCTGCACAACATCCTCTTTGTTACATTTGAGTCATGAGACCACCACAGCCGCAAGGGCTGGGGAAGTAGACTCCTCTCTGGATAGAAAAGGTGGAAGCCATGATGGCCACGATCAGTCAACCACAGGATTGCAACAGATGAGGTCTCTCTGGTGTTCACGCTCTATGGCAGAAAGGGGTGAGTTGCAGAAGTGGTGCCTCTGAGATGCTTTTCTTCTGGGGAGGGAAACTGAGGCCTAGCCTCCTGCCCAGGTAAAGAATGCATTTGCTGCTTCTACATTGCCCTGTACAAAACAGATCAATCAGCTCACCCACAAAATTGCTGAGTCCCTGGTTCTCAAACATAGCTGCTTTGGAGAGTCTTTTTAAACTATTGATGTGAAGGACTAGGGATATAGATCGGTGGTAGAGCACTCGCCCAGCAGGTATGAAGGTTTGGATTCAATCCCCAGCACTACAAAAATAATAATTTAATTAAATTTAAAACTACTAATGCCTGGATTCTAGCTGCAGAAATTCCCACTTCATTAATATGAGCTTTAATCTGGTGTGTGTGTGTGTGTGTGTGTGTGTGTGTGTGTGTGTGTGTGTGTGTGTGAGAGAGAGAGAGAGAGAGAGAAAGAGAGAGAGAGAGCAATAGAGAGATTTGGGATTAATTATAGGACCTTTACACTAATCTACATCTCCCAGCTCTTTTTTATTTTCTTAATTTTGACACAGGACCTTGCTAAGCTGCCCAGGCTGGGTCAAACTTCCAATCCTTCTGTCTCAGCTTTCCAAAGTGCAGGAATTACAGGCATGTACCACCATACCCAGCTGGAGGATTTTTTTTTAGTATATACTAATTTTACAAAATATTAGGCTTTATTGTGGCATGTCAATGCATGCTTATAACTTATTTTGATCACTTCCAGCATAGGGAATTTTTCTAAAGTTCTCCTCTCCAGGGAATTCTACTGTGCAGCAGAATGGAGAGGACTAGAGTTTATACTTCACTCCATCTTTTTCTCATTTGCCAAGCGGATTCAACTTTACCCCCAGCCATTGGTGTATGATCAACATGTTCAATGAAGAGACAGTGTTTCTCACACACACAGGGCTGTGTAGACCAGGAGGGAAGCTTACTTTGAAGAGAACAGGACTTGCCTTCCAAGGGTCACCTGTGGAGAAGAGCTCTTATAATGAGCAGTAGGTACCTGGGACATGCAAGAAACTCTCAGGCTTAAAACAAATCGGCACAACTTGTGGTCCATTTGGTTTCCTTAACCCAGGGACACTGGAAGTGAGTCACCCATTGGGGAATACCACATTAGAAGAAAAAGAACCCAGATAAAATTAGCAGAGGCAGTTCAGTTAGTTCTTAGGGTTCCAACGGAGTGAGTCAGGTAGTAGATGCCCTTTCTCTGTTGGGCTTCCTAGTAAAAGTTCTGGGTATTGTTGGGAACAGAAATGTTTGAATCTTTCTTTTGGCAGGGCCCACAACATTTTCATCTGGGACAGCAGGGTCTCGCCCAACAATCAAAAGCAGAAACATGTCCAAGTATTTGATAAAAGCAGAAGTGTGACTTGACGTGGGGGAACCTGTCATCTTACACTTTCTCAGAGCTGGCCATGGTAAGTGAGCTCCTTGGTGCTGGCCCATGGGTGTTCAGATAAAGATCTGCTATTGGAGGGCCTGCAGTTTAACCTCAGGGCAAGACACAAGTGTGAAAACCAGGGAAGAACTAAGCAATCCTAAAAAGGCCATTTGGTAAACTACACGCTGTCAGGAGCAGCAGCAAAATGTATTCATCTGTTTATTTTCGTGACTCTCAACAATCATCTTTCAGGTGTGGCTTCAGGATCTCTGGTGCCTGGTGGAAATTCTCAGCCTCAGACCAGCCCAGCTCTACAGAATCAGAAGCTGGGGGTGGGGGCACAGGCTGAGCTCAACAAGCCCTCCCCCACCACACACACACACATGCACGCACGCACGCACGCACACACGTGCACACACACACACACACACACACACACACACACACACACACACACGGGTGGTTCCCATGGGAGCACGCTGTGCTGCAGAGCTGACAATGACCCCATCTGGGATTTACTAAAGATCTCACAAGAGGCGGACCTCAGAAATAACACTTGGTGTCAGTTTTCCGGTCATCTTAAAAATATGTTTCATGGTGTCTAGTGTTTCAAAGATTATCTTATGACCCAGAGACAGAACCCAGGAGTAGGGAACAAGACAGGGACCTGGCCTCTGTCAGTCCCAGGGGAAGGTTGAGCAGTTCTGTCTACACGTAACAAACATTTTCCATATCTGGTGTCTTAGTTATTTACTCATTGCTGGGACAAAACACCTGACATCCACAATTCAAGAGGGGAAAGATTTATTTGGCTCACAGTTTCAGAAGGTCTCACACAGTCTGCTCATGGGCAGTTGGCAAGGGGAGAAGCACATGGCAGAGGTAGGAGAGCTGCTCACAGCACTGCAGACAGAAGGCAACTGAAAACAGGAGCAAAATGAGTCTGGAGACTCAGGCAAGGCCACAGCCTTCCCAGGAAGAAACTGTAAGAGGGTTCCTTCTTCCTTCATTTACCTAGTTCAAGCTGGCAGTTGGGCCCCCCAAACCCAGTGTGGGCTCCCCTCCCTCACCTCCTGGTACACAAGTCAATAACAGACACCTGAAAGCCCTGCCCTGGCATCAGAAATCTCAAGTTGATGCAATCATTCCAGGTTCACACCCCAAGCATCTGCCCCTTCCAGCCAGGCCCCACCTCCCGACAGCACACAATCCCACAGGTATCCCACTGCATCCAAATCCATAAGGCTTTGGGGGGACGCTCCAGATTCAAACCATAGCAGCTGGTGGAGGTTCACTCTCATTCTCTGGGTCTTTCTCTCATTCGTTTTTCTCCATGGGAGATTGTGTCAGGCTTACCTTGCATTTTCTGTCCAAAGTCCTTGCACACAGAACAGCAGATCCCAATCCCTGATACAAGTCCTAGGCCTCATACCTGCTCAGGCTGTATTTGCAACTACTCCCCATTGCTCACCTTAATCGCCTAAGCTCTGGCTCCTGTCAGATCAGCAGCAGCATTAGATTGTCGGAGCAGTGCAAACCCAACTGTGAGCCACGCATATAAGGGATCTAGGTTGTACGCGTCTTTGAAATAAAACGCAGAATAAATGTAATGCGCTTGAATCATCCTGAAGCCATCTCCCCACCCCCTGATCCTCCATCCCTCCTCCTATGGACAAATTGATTCCCATGAAACCAGTCCCTGGTGCCACAAGGGTTGGGAAACTGACATAGAAGATGATCCTGGATTTACATGACTGCCTCAGGATGCACCCAAGAGTCTAGATCTGTACCTGTTTGTCTATCGTATTAGAAAGGTTGCCACTGTCAGGAAACACAGGCACTGAGCAGCTCCCAGCCACTGAGGGGTAGGGGCCAGCTGGGTGGGACCATGAGAAGATAAAGCTGCCAATATACACAGTTCCTTAGATGGAACAAGCCTTTGCAGCCAACCAGAACTTGTCCTGGGGTTGGAGACTCCTTGCTCTCTCCCTGGGCAGGAGTTGTTCGGCTGTTGCCCAGCCCCAACCACAGGGACCACAAGCCACCTTTGGGGCCACATCCAAGAGGGGTCTCAGGAGACACAGCATGTAAGAAAGGGACCACACACATTCCAAATAACACACTCTTAAAATATTTAGACAGTGAGTAAAAAGTGCTGGATAATTTTTTTCATATGACAAAGAAAGCACTAAGTAAAAAAAAAAATACGATAAATAGGCTTTCAGTTTTTCTTTTAATTCTATTAATATGTGTTTTGATTCATAATAACTGTGTTCATCTGGGGAAATCCATGCACACACATTGGATCTTGATCATTTTTACCTCCTCTTCTCACTCTCCTGTCTCCCCCATCCTCTGATTCCCTTCCCATCTCCACAGAGACCACCTCCCACCTTAAAAATATCTTTAAACAACACTGGACTAACTAAACATTTTTCTATAGTGTCTACTTTTTGGTTTACACTTTTTTTTGTATGACAGGGTGTCACTCTGTAGTTCAGATTGAACTCCATTCGAAGCCCAGGTTGGCCCCCAACGTGCAGTGATCCTCTTGCCTCAGCCTCCTGAGAGCTGGAATTCCAGGTGTGCACCACCACTCCTGTTCAGATTCTTCAAACGTTACATATGAATTCTGTAGACCTAATAAAGAATCTCCTTCATAGCTTTCTCTTGTTTTCTCTTTTTAAAAAAAGACTATATTGTGAGTAACTGATATTCGGAATTGTGGCTAGAGCCTTTTGACACTGGGTTTTCTCTGTGCATTTTCTCAGAGCACAGTGCCCTCGGGAAGCAGGGATTCTTCGGGCCTTCAAGCGATAGACACAGTGAGCGAAAGCTCTCCCGTGGCGCCATGGTGGTTTGTTGCCATCTACAATACAGATTCTAATCAGCTAAGAACAAGATGTTTTATTTTTCATTCTTCATCTTGATCTCAGGAAGCAAAGAAAGCAGTTTTCAAAGATCATTATGTCCCAACTTTTCTTACTTTCCAAGCCAGCTTTCTGAAAACACAGCGTTCTTTAAATATTATTTTATGCTGAGACTATTTTGTATCCCAACACAAGGATAAATTAATTATCACACAAATCTAAGAGACACACTTAAAATATGCGCCTCTACCACTGCAGGAATGTGGACATTGTGGGTATAGAGAATTACTCAGAGAGACACAGTGAAATTCTGCATTATTCTAAGGATGCTGGACCCCAACAAACTGTGGAGAAGTTCAGGTAAGATTAATGCCATAACAAGGGTTAGTTTGGGTCAAAAATAGATTTTTTTTTTTCCTGACAAAAAAAGAGGGACCCTGAAAGCCCCTGGACTTCATTTCCTCTAACCCGGATGGAGCCCCTCCCTGCTCTGACCCCCTGGGCCCTCTGTGAGCCTTAGAGCTGTGGACCACCTTGAAATGCTTCTTCCTGCTACCTCTCACCTTACACACAGACTTTCTAGAATTTTCCGAGAGAATGGGCAGGTACGTTGTTGCCCTGTGGAAGAAAAGTTTAGCAGGGTACGATTTCAAGGCTCCTGGTTTAAAGGTGAGAACTGAGGCTCCGATTGGCTGAAACACTTGCCAGGACAACCAGGCTGTGGCTGAATCCTCAGCCACCTAAGACCTTTATTCTAAGGCCCCACACCCACGAAAGATGGCCCCAGCACTGTCAGGCATCCCAATCTCCGAGACAAAGGAAACTAGAGATTTCAAGATGGGACTGAGTTTTTTCCTTCTCTGTGACAAACGTTAGGACTCTATGGAGAGCTGGAAGGTGAGAAACAGGACAGGTGATCACCCCACTCCCTTCAACGTAGTAGAAAAACCACTACCATGGCTCCAGATGCTGAGTCTGGTGCCTCAGTCTGACTTCAGGTTAGGCCTCCATCCTCACCACAGAGCTGAGAAACCCTGGGGCCCAACTCAAGCACCACTACTAACACAGGCTGCTGGAGGCACGGTGGGCAAGGTGTGCAGACAGAGGCTGGCCTACTCCATATTCATCCAGTCCCACAGGAAGAGTCACCACAACATCGTGACAAAGCAGGCATTTCCCAACAATGTAAAAATAGAAGAAAGAATTCAAAATGCTAAGCAGCAAATTTCAATATCAAGAAACATACAGCAAGAGTTCAATGTTCTCATTTCATCATATAATTTTAGTGGGAAAAATAATTATAGCAAAGGCCTACTATGTGCAAAATACAATGCCAGTTCTTGTAAGGATGAAGATGACAGTTGGTGACTACCTAATCTAGGCTCATGGAGAGGCAGGGAATGCCTTTTGATCCAATCTGGAAGAGCCTCTTCTTGGAGGAGACAGTGCTTAGGCTGACCTCGGGAGAAGGGTGAGATTCTGCAAGGCAGATGTTAGGGTGCACAGTAACCCAGGAGCAGGGACCAGTTTGTGAAAGGCCTAAAGAATCAGAAGACACTTTGACAGAAGACTGACAAATGGAGAAGGGGAAAGAGATACATAGAAAGGGCTAGATTCCTGCTATTAAAAAAAAAAAAAAAACCTATGACACGAACATTCTAGCCCAGTCTACCAATTTGTTCTCAAATAGCCAGACCTATGGGTGATGCAGAAGTCCTTGAGGAAACTGTGGAGTCTCTAGGGAAATAACCAGCGACACAGAAAAACCCTTGAAACCAATGTGAAGGAGAGCAGGGTTCTGTGTCCCTAGGTGTTCCCAGGTAGGGAGAGGGGACATGTTCTCAGAACGAAGAGACTGAGTCTCAAGTTGGACCCATCCAGAGGGGTAAATGACTCCCAGAGTCTTAATCACAACAAGCAGGACACAAGTAGCCACAGAGCCTGGGAGTAGGACAAGGAGTAAAAATACTTTTAGCTACATAAAACCATCATTAAGATTTAAATCCAAGATGTCTCCCAAAAGTCTCATGTATTTTTAAGGTAGTAATATTATGAGAGCCCTATCTTGTCAGTGGCTTTATCCACTGATTTCACATGCTGTTAGGATGCAGGGCCTGATGGGGAGTGTCACTGGGAACATGACCCGGAAGTATACGTGCTTGTCCAAGTTCTGCTCCTCTATTTCCTGGCCACCAGGCTGGGACAGCTTTCTTCCCCATGCTCCTCCACCATTGCCATTTCTGCACTGGAGCAGGCCAACCACATGTTGACTGAGACCTCTGAAACAGTGAGCCAGAATAAACCTCTTTAAAATGTGAGTGCGGGGTGACTTGTGTCACAGTAACAGGAAAATGACTGACACACACACCAAGTATAAAAACACCCGGCCCTGGGGTAGAGCTTCCCGCCTCTCCTGACTTGAAGGCGAAAGCAAAGGCTGGAAAGCCCTGGCCTGAGAAGCGTCTTTCCTGGGCACCTCTCGCAAAGATCCCCTCTACCTATACCTAGCAGGAGCCGCTGACGTTCCTTTCCAGGTTCTGAAGACTCTCGACATGTAAACTTATCACTCAGAGAAGTCTGTGGGAGACCAGAATACAGAAAAGGCAAAACTGATCATTCCATCTGTTTAAAAAAGTTTTGACACACCTGCTTCCAAACTTCATGCCATATTTGTATGTTTCTGCTCAGAAAACTATCATCTGAGTGACTAACGTTGTCAGGCCCGGGGTCTCAGGGCCTGGCCTCCACAACTCCATTTCCATGTGGCACCTGCATTCACACAGCTCCACACCAAGGGCAGGAGGCTGACTCCTCATGCTAGCCAGAGCAGCTGCCAATGGTGGCTCCATCAACCGTGAAACATGCCTGTCATTAGGTGTTGACGGGCACACTTGCCAAGACCCCAAGGGCTGTCAGCTCACTCTGGGTTTCTCTATCAATAGTTGGTTAAGAAGAGCCAAAACATTCCTGCTTTTAAAAATGTGAAGCCAGGCCTATAATCTCAGAACTCTGGGAGGTTGAGGCAGGAGTATCACAAGTTTGAGCCCAACACAGGCAGCCCAGTGACTTAGTGAGGCCTTCTGTCATAATCAAAAAAACAAAAGTTGTTTGGGGATGTAGCCTAGTGCAGAGGCCCTGGGTTCCATCTCTAGCCCCACAAAAATCAAGTTCTTTAAAATGTGTGGGTCCTAACTTATCGTTGTATTTACTACTGTATTTCGATCCTAGATAGCGCGGTAGTTCCTAAATTACTAAAATGGTCATGGAAGATCCATAGGCAAATTGTACAGGGTGCTCCAGAAGTCACCATACATACAAAAATATAAAATACAATAAAAATACATTTATATATTATATATTACATTTGTTTGCTCAGGATTATTATAATATTTGAAGTAAAACTAATACTATGAGAAAATTATGCAAGCATTAAATTGAATGTATGAGGTGTCCCCCAGTCACCACACATACAAAAATTAGCAAATTATTTGGGCTATCCCATAGAGAAATGGAAAAATCTGTCAGTGTAATCATCTTACAAACTACTGGTGGTCCGTGTGTGTCTGCATGTGTGTGCTTTGTGGTACTGGGGATTGAGCCCTAGGAGTGTTAGGCAAGCCCTCGACCACTGAGCTACATCCCCAGGACTCCACTCTGTATTTCTTAAAGATGATGTAAGTTGCACCTTCTTTACTATTATTAATGAAACTGACCAAAGGAGCTTTTAAACTTCCAGGTCTGGGCCCTGGCTCTGACTCTCTCTGTCAGCTAAGCATCGCCTGAAATGATCCACCTGGTCTAGTCTGATATAAGTGGACAGGTGAGGCCCCATGTACTGAACCCTTGAAGGTTATCCCTGAGCAGAAGTGTGGACAGAGCTCGGGATGTAGGTGCAGAGAAAGGTTGAAAGATGAGGGAGTGAGCGAGTGCATGGGCAGGCTGGCTGAGCCCGAGGGGCTCCCATTGTCTCACCTGGAAACAGGGAGCAAGACATGACAGGATGCAACGAGGGCTCCGAGCACACCTAGTCCTGTGCACAGTGGGGCAGGCCTGTAATCCCAGTTTCCAGGGAGGCGGAGGCAGGATTGCCAGTTCAAACCCAGCCCAGGCGAAACCTCAGTGAAACCTTGTCTCGACATCAAAAAATTGAAGAGGGCTAAGGATGTAGCTCAGTGGAGCACGTGCTTAGCGTATAGAAGGCCCTCAACTCCATCTCCACTGCTATAGGAAAAACCTCACTTAAAAGTTCAAATGTCTTTAAAAATACATATTCAAAGTGAAATGGCATTTGCTACATCCACCCCATTTTCCCATTGTCATATATTGATGTCTGAGCCTGTAGTGGGGGACACATGTGTGACATCAGAGGAGCTGAGAAGAGATCGCCGTAAGGAACCTGAGACCCAAAAGGGGAGGCAGAGGGCAAAGACCACGTGGTCAGCAGCTGGCTCAGCGCTGTGGCAGAGAGGGGCCCCTTCCTTGGTTGTAAGAACCATCAAAACTAGTCATAAAACAGTAAGACTGTGGAGTAAAGGGTCATCCAACAATAGAGCTTAAAAAGGATTTTGATTGAAAGTGACCAGAGTTGTCAGGGGGGCAGAGAAAAAAATAGTGCACAAGAATACAGACTTTTCTCACATGCAGAAATATGACATAAATCAGCCGCTCTCAAACTTTTCAGTCAAAGGCACCCTTGACAAAATCGTTGATGAGCTGGGTGTGGTGGTGCACTCCTGTAATCCTAGCACCTGGGAAGCTGAGGCAGGAGGATTGCCATTAAGATTGAGGCCAGCCTGGGCTACACATATAGTGAATTCAGAAAAAAAAAATCACTGACAACTCAGAAGAGCTTAAATTCATGTCAGTTTTGTGTGTTAATGTGCCCAGGAATAAGCTCACATAATCTTAAAACAAATGCAAGAATATGCAAGGCCGAATTTCCTTAGCCGTCCCATTTGTGTGACCTGTGAAAAATGCTGTCATGTACTCAAGAAAATACGGATTCAATAGCAAGCTGTGTGCAGGGGTGCACGCCTGCAGTCCCAGACACTCAGCAGGCTGAGTGAGGCGCGCGCACACCGCCAAAATAGCACCCTAGTATTATTTCAGACATAACTGGGACCTTGCAGACCTTCAAAAGGGTCTCAAGGACCCCAGGTCTCTGAACACACTCTGAGATCCACAGATATAGAAAAAGAAAGGTGGAGTTTTCTGCAATCTCCTCAGGCACCACCAGCTTTGGTATTTTTAGGAGAAAAGGCCTGGGGAGGAGCTTATGACCACCCATCCTTCTCCCATCAGCTTCATCTGTGTTGTGGTGCTGGGGATGGAGCCCACGACCCTCACAGGGGGCCATATCCCAGCCCCCTTTTTTTTGAGACAGGTTCTCACTAAGTCACTAAGTTGCCTAGGCTGGGCTTGAACTTGTGATCCTCCTGCCGCAGCCTCCCAGAGTGCTGGGATACATACACTGGGCCAGGTTTAAATTTGTAGACCCTTTTCCTAGTTCCAAAGAAAATGACTTGCCTACTGGTGATGACCACTTCTCCAACAAGGGACCACACCTTGGCTTTCTGGCCCCCTGACAATGTCCTGCCACAGAGGAGGATACTAGCCAACTCGGTCCTGGTGCACCGAGTAGGTGGGGAAGGAAAAAGCACCTGCAATTACCACCTTAGAAAAAGGGTGATGTGTGTTCACAGAGCAACACAGGTCCTATGCCACGTCCCACCCCTCACATGACTCACAGCCTTTCCCTATGTCCATCTGTCATCTTTTCCACCCCTAGACTTTATAGAGTTTTTTACTTTCAAGTAGAACAGAGGAAGAAAAAAAAAAAAACGTCACTGCCCTAAAAGGAATGAGGAAGTGAGAACCGCACAGTGTCTGACTGGCTCTGACTGTGTGACAGCCGGAATGGTTCTTCCGGCCCCTGAAGTACTCTGAATTTCCACCTCCCGCCCCTGCCACTTATAACACACAGCACATGAGGCAGAGCGCTCACATTCCCTCTGTCTCTGCCGGTGGATGAGTGAGGCAGAGTGTCATGCTGCGCCCACCTGCGTCCCCAGCTCACCAGAGGTGAAAGGACTGGCAACAGATCCTCCGAGGGTAAGTGCTAGAGATTAGCAGGGCGCGTGGGGTGCCTGGGATCACAGGCAACAGAAGAAACCAGGTCCAGGAACGTGCCGCACCGCCAGCGCCAGCGGGGCTCCTAGGGGGAGCTGCTCTCTCTCAGCGGCAAGGTTGCACTTCTGGTGTAAATATTTTCTCTGCTGTATGTTTCATATAAGCAGCATCACAGGAATAAGGGTTTGGTTCCCCCCCCCCCTTGGATAATGTGAAAATGTCCATGAAGAACACTCAATACAGCACTTCAAAAAATATTGTTCGTTGTTACTGCCGTGGATATAGGGCTGGCGGCTTGCTGAGAATGTAATCACGAACACACCGTTGGGTGGCAGGGGTGCTGTGGTCCAGCTCGGAGCCTGGGGAGCGGAGTGGGCGCCCTGGAGGTTCCCAGCAGCAGATCGCGTCCAGTAACAGCCTGCCTCGAGATGAAAACTTCCCTGACAGTGCTTGGCAAAGTGGCGCCGGAGTTGCCCCGCGTACTCTGCTGGGTGATCACTGCACCCCGTAACTCTTTTCCGTTTGATTTGCTTTAGACGGAGTCCAAGCCCTGCAGGAGCCACGCTCAGCCCTGGCCGGCCAGCCCGGACACCGATGAGACTGACGGGCAGCTTCGATGCTGTATGTCCCCTTTTTACATTGAAACGCGTTCGTGTTTTCTAGAGGCGAGAGCCAAAAGACATTTGCTTTATTTCATTTTGTTCTCTTTCAGACAAAAACACTAAATATCAATAACATGGAGACTTTGGTCAAATGCCAATCTGAGGTAAGAAAGCAATTTTTAAAACTTTTTGCTGCACTGTGAGAAAATGGACAGGTTTCTGTTTTAACCCTTCCCGTAATTATTATTTTTAGTGGGATTCACGACACATCGTAACTCCACTCATCTTGGGGAACGGGTGCACATACATGTCCATCTCTCATTTTTCAATTCCCCTTTCTGTTTTTGTTGAATATTAGATGATCAAAGCAAAAAAGTAATATCACAACTGCCGTATACAGAAGTGAGCTAAATGCTGTCTGTAGGTTTTAGGGAGGGAGCTACAGACAGGTTTCCTTGGTTGTTCTTTTAACTGAAATAAACATATTTTCAGGGTGACATCAAGGAACACTCTCTGTTGGCCTCGAGTGCTAGTGAAGACAGTATCTGCCAGCTAATTGGTGAGTTTTGTAAATATACTGATCTTTTTTGTTAAGTGCTAACAGCTAGCGTTCTTGGTTTGCAAAACCACAATGCTTTTTACTCTACTAGGAATTTTTGTATATGTAAGTGCTCAGTCTCAGACCACAGCGCATTAACACTCACCTGACAGCATGCTCCAGCATGCTGGCACAGGGAGTGCTGTCAGAGAGAAGGCCGTGTCTACAGCCAGCAGCCACGGACCGTCCCCTTCCACCCTACAAGGGTTTCTTGAGGGCTGACCAATCGCCTGGCCACTTAGGTTTTGGTCATGAAGATGTAGCTTGCATTTGAAAAACTACACAGCACCTGCTTCATTTCCTTCCTTCTCTAATGGGGAATGCATCTCGGAGCCCACAACACAATAGCTGCTGATCTCAAATCCCACAGAACGAGCCACCGGCTCTTCATTTTTTCTATGTAATGGATTTCATGGCAACGTAATCCTGACCCAGGTTTCCTGGAGTATCAGGACAAGACCTTCTCTCTCACTGTTTTTCCACCTGACAGTATAAAGCCATAAGAGCACAGCCAGTCGTTTAGGAATTAGGTCTTCTATTAGTTAGGGGAAAAGGAGAGGAAGGAAGGAAGGAAGGAAGGAAGGAAGGAAGGAAGGAAGGAGGGAAGGAAGGAAGAAAGGAGGGAAGGAAGGAAGGAAGGAAGGAAGGAAGGAAGGAAGGAAGGAAGGAGGGAGGGAGGGAGGGAAGGAAGAAGGGAAGGAAGGAGGGAAGGAAGGAGGGAAGGAAGGAAGGGGGGAAGCGGGAGACTGTGAAATGCACTACCAGTTCCACGTGTCTCCTGACATGGAGGAACGGAACGACTACTTGGCAACATGATACTGATAATCAATTCCCAATTAATTGCCGGGCTCGCTGTGCAGCGTCCTGCAGCAGTCGCCGGAAAGGCTGGGGACGGCGGGTGCACGCGCCCCGTGGCGCCCTCTAGTGGCCGAGTGCTGGCGCGGCCTTGGAGAGTGGCGGCCCGCCTTGCTGGGAGTCTTGCAGAAGGACCTTGAGCGACTCACTTCCTCTTCCCTTTACAAGTTTCATTTTTGTCAGCGATCAGAGGGAGAAATTAAGATTATTTAATTAGCAAGATCCACTGTCTCTCCTAGAGTCAACGTGTTAGAATGGTTGTTTATGACCTGCCCAGTTAGGTTTTGCGATTTTTCTGTAGCAGATCTCTGGTTAAGGTGCAAACAGGAAAGGCGCGGCCTCGGAGGAACCTCATTGTTGACGTTTAGGGGCTGGTTGCCTTGATAACGGTGTGGTTGTTCTGGTGCTGATTTTTCTAGATTAAGAGTCATGCCCTGTGTTTTCTCAGGTTTTCAACACAATTTCCCCCACATGGCACACTGTTTGTGACATTACGTGACCAGTGTGTGTGTGTGTGTGTGTGTGTGTGTGTGTGTGTGTGTGTGTGTGTGTGTGTGTGGAGATAGGTCTGAGGACCTTCATGCTGAGCTACATCCCCAGGCTTTTTTTATTGTTTTATTTGGGACACGATCTGGCTGAATCGTTCAGGCTGGGCTTGAACTTGCAGCCGCCTGCCCGAGCCCCCAGAGTGCTGGGATTGCAGGCCTGGGCCACTTGGGCCAGCTAACAGCCACTGCTGCATGTGGATCATTCCTTGGCAGCGTTGTGATGTGACTTCCCCCTTTTCTTGTTTTCTTGGTCATAGAAGTTAAGAAGAGAAAGAAAGGGCTGCCCTGGCCCTTTGTCACACGAAAGCTGTCCCCTTCTTCAGACCTCTCTGGTGCTTTGGAGCCTGAGTTGAAAGCGTCATTATTTGACCAACCACTGTCAGTGATCTGCAGTGACAGTGGTACACTACCTAGACCCATCCAGGTAGGTGTGCATTTGCTCATGGACCTACTTCAATTTTCTGTAAGGTGTGAAGGAAAGAAAAAAAAAAACTTGGGAACTCTGCATGTGATGCTCACTCTGCACTCATGGGGCCTAGCTTTCAAATTTTCCACTCATATAGATGATGCTTCCACCTCCAAGGGCAGCCGAGAAGGGCTGCACCTGCTGGTGTTCCAGACATTAGTCATTTGCAAACGAGTCCAGAATGAGGGTCCCTCTCAGGTTTCTCTGACATCACAGAGTTAAGATGGCTACAAATGTGTAGTCAGCAGGCAGATATGGAATATAGCACATAGGATCGTGAGAGGCTCTGAGTAATTTTAGAATGAACAAAATTACTTTCACAACTTACCTCCTTTGGAGGCATGGCAGAGCGAGGACAGACTTCTGTCGGCAGCTGGACTGGAAGCTAAAGCAGCCTATATGTTCTCATTAAGACGACCTTAATATGTTAGGTGTGCACGCCTAAAACCCAACACTATGGGAGGCTGAGGCAGGAGTATTGTAATTTTGAGCCCAGCCTTGGACAACTTAGCAACTTAGTGAGATCCTGTCTCAAAATTTAAAAATAAATAAATATTAAGGGCTGTGGATAATTAGCCAGGCATGGTAGCACATGGCTGTAATCCAAGCACCGAGGAGGCTGAAACAGGAAGATTGCCATGAATTTGAGGCCAGCCTGGGGTACATAGTGAGTTCAGGACCAGCCTGGACTACAGAGCAAGACTGTGTCTCAAATAAAAGGGGGAAGGCTGGGATTGTAGCTCAGTAGGAAGGCCCTGGGCTTAATCTCCAGCACTCAAAAGTAGATAAGTAAATGGAAGAAGAAAGACAGAAAGGAAGGAAGGAAGACTGTTAATATGACACAGAGAAGTACCTCCTATGGAGAGGATATTTTATGGTAAGAAAACTTAAGGACTTTTCATGTACATTATTTTAGTTTCCTTTCTCCAGCCTACCCATAGATTTTTCACGTATTAGTAGCAGCAAAGTGTGTGTCTCCAAGTGATCGGTAACCCTTCCTGTCCTCATATCTGACCCCACAGGACATTCTCACTATCCTCTGCCTTAAAGGCCCTTCAACTGAAGGAATATTCCGGAAAGCAGCCAGCGAGAAAGCCCGCAAGGAGCTCAAGGAGGAATTGAACTGCAGGGGTGCCGTGGACCTGGACGGGCTCCCTGTGCACCTACTGGCTGTGGTCCTCAAGGTGAGCCTCTTCACTCCCCAGCACTGATTGGGCTGCTGGCCAGCTCTCACACAGCCCTTCTCCGGAAATGAGGAGTGGGGCCTTCTCCCTGCAAGTCATCACATTCAGAGGGTCTTGGGGTTTAATATTTTTTTCTTAGTAAACTTTTTAATACTCATAGAATCACCTCTGTTTCAGTGATTCCAGATTTCAACAAAGCTCTCCCAAAATTTTGATGAGAATACACAATTTGCTGGTTCAGTTGCCAAGTCTAATACCCCTAAATCTGGCTACCTCAGACTTAGGTAGACTGTGCTTCTTACTCTCCCTTGCTGTCAGGAAGTGCCTGAAACGCAGTGCGGGGCTGAGGGACGCTCCCTCAGACTGACCCAATGCTGGAATGGCAGGGGTGGAGCTGTGATACAGTAGTGAGTTCCCTGAGAGGGAACCAAAACAAGGCAAAAGTAAAGCCCTGGCACAGGTCGAGATCCAAGGTGGCCAACGACCCCCTTCCTTCCTCCAGGACTTCCTCCGCAGCATCCCCCTGAAGCTACTGTCCTGTGACCTCTTTGAGGAGTGGATGGGTGCCCTGGAGAAGCCAGATGAGGAGGACAGGATTGAATCCCTGAAGCAGTAAGTCCTCACAGTCCTTCAGGGGTGTAGGCCCGTGAGTCTCCATCTTGTCCTCCTTGCAGAACTGTCAAAGTGCTTCGCGTTTCATGTTTCATGCAAATGGTAACATTTGGGACACAGAGTAGAATTGTCGGTTCCCTCCTAGAACAAAAGCCAGGAGAGGCCTAGATGTTTCAAAGTAGTTTAGCCCAAGGAAAGAAAGCTCTTCTTCAAAAAGTAAAATGGGAATTGTGATGCTCACAGATCCCAAGAAGTGGAAATGAACGCTTAAAAATGTGAAGAGTAGACAGTGTAAAAAAGTATGAGGAAAACCTCATCCCTAAATGTTCTACTCCAGGCTCACGAGCAGTGTAGGAATGTGGGTTATCCTTCACCTGCACTGTTTGGTGTCATGCAAGGCAACTTTCTCCCACGGAACAGCCCATAAAGCACAGTAAAGCAACTCGGAAGGGATTGTTTTACTCATAAAATTCCATGTAGCATATTCCATATTCTAATAATTAACCAAAATACAAAGCACATAAGAACATATTTTAGTGCGTACCAGTAATTACACATATAAATGAAAGTGTGACTGCCTAGTGACCGGAGAGTCCTAAGTGATTAACTTTAAAACATCAGCATGTTAGCAATAGCCTAAGACACCCTGTACTCCAGGGCTAAATAATTTCGGTAAAATACTTATAAAAACAAGACATTGAGTGTCTGTCCCCAAATAAAACAACCTTAAGATTATCATAATTAGTTCTTACCTAGACATGAAACTTTTCTATAAAAATAATTCTGATAACTGAAAAAGATTCATGTATTAGAATTACCATTTCATTTTTTTTTTTTTGAGAAAGTGAGACTTAAAAATCTAATTTGTTGCCAGGCCCTGTGGCATAAGCCTATAATCCCAGCACCTAGGGAGCCTGAGGCAGGAGGATCATAAGTTTGAGTACTGCCTGAGCAACTTAGTAACTTAGCAAGGCACTGACTCAAATAAATAATAAAAAGGGACTATATGTGTAGCTCAGAGGAAAACCCCTGGTTCAATCTCCAATATCACAAGATAATTAAATAAAATTATTTTAAATCTGATTATTTTAGTCCTCAGTAACCCTATTGGCATGTAGGTGCTACTATGTCCCTACATGGGAAGCTGCCCTTCCAAGCAGACTTATCCTCTGAAGAGTTCCCAGAATGACAGAATAAGGGGTCCTCTTCGTTTGGTGATCACCATTCAGAAAGAGACAAGAAAACCTAACTTCTACATAGCCAAATGTCCTACTCAGAAAAAGTGATTTTTCAAGCAGTAAAGGCAGCTTCACCATTTCAGATCCATACAGACAGGAAAAGGCAGAGCTGTTCAGACATTGTGGTTAATCAGTCTCGTTCCTGTCAGCCACACTGGAGGTGGAGGACATTTCACAATGTTACTTGGGAAAACGCACCTTCCTCATTTTGAAGGAAGTCTGGTATTGGTAGAAACTTTCAGCAGGAGAGACAAAAACTTGAGAGGCTAGCAGCTCTCTCGAAACTGAACGGCCCTTCCCTTTATTCCAGGGTGGTGGCTCAGCTCCCCCAGCCCAACCGCCTGCTACTCAGACACTTGGTGTCCGTACTGCATCTGATCAGCAAGAACGCGGAGGTCAACAAGATGGATGCCAGCAACCTGGCCATCTGCATCGGCCCCAACATGCTCACCCTGGAGAGCGGTCAGGACTTGTCCTTTGAGGCCCAGAAAGACTTGAACAACAAGGTTGGTTATGGGGATTGCTGAGAAACTATTTATTATTTATTTGTTTGCAAAAACCCAGGCCATAAAATATTCTGAATGTCTTCAGGTGACTCCAGGTCATGACAAAAACCTAAATCAAAGACTTTTTTTTTTTTGGATAGTTGTGCTGTCTTCCACAAGTGTGAAACACAAGTACAACACATGCTTATGCTGCTACCTACCTGGAGAAATAAAGCACCCCTTTCTTTAATTATGCGCCTCCAAATATTTATTGGGAAATTATCGGTCTAAGTAAAAACTTTAGTATATTTAAAGTAAAAAGGATTGGTTTGGCTTTGTACTGGGTATCAAACTCAGGGCCTTCACCCTGAGCTACATTCCCAGCCCTTTTGATTATTTATTTGAGACAGAGTCTCTCTAAGTCACTAAGTTGCCCTAGAAGAAAAAAACTTCTAGCTCTCTTGTAACAGCTCCCTAGTATTTGATCCAGAGTACATCTTCATTCTTTGCCCCTCCATAAGATACTGTCCATAAGCTGACAACCCAACTTAATTTTCCTCACAGGTGAAGATACTGGTGGAATTCCTCATAGACAACTGCTTTGAAATCTTTGGGGAGAACATTCTGGCTCATTCCAGCACAAGCATTGCTTCTGATGACTCCCTGGAACACACTGACAGCTCAGGTACAGGACATGCTGTCGTTCACTACACGGTTCTGGGGATAAGCCCGTCCTGGCCAGCTGGTGCATGCTACTGTCCTAGGGTATCTCTGGCATTTGCAGCAGGAGCTGACTTCCCCATCACCAGCCAGACCATATCGAGTCTGTAACACAAAAACTTGGCTCTCGAAGTTCCCCACAGAACCTGCCCTGACTGCAGACACTCTTATGGGTGTCAATCTAGAACTTTCCTCTTTCTAGTCTAAATTGCTAGTACCTGCCAGGTTTATAGAAGAATCTTTAGCTATAGAGTTGGAGTAAGAAACTTTTGTTTCTTCTACATAATAGAATGTGAGTCTATTAAAATGAAAGTAGGTTCAATAAAAGAACACCCAAAGGACTGATTTTAAGATCAGTAAATTTTCAGAGAATATTGTGGTCAGCATGTTCTTCCTTCTCCTCTGTCTCTTCCTCTTCTTCCTGTTCTCCTTCTCATCCTGCATCTCTATCCCCTCCTAATTTTTTCTCCATTTCTCCTTCCATTTCCTTCTCCCTACCTCATTTCATACTTTTCTTCTGTCACATCAAGCCTCAAGCAATTGTATCAATCACCCAGCGCCATACTGGTATGAATGGGATGACCTCTAAAAGAACCTGAACAAAAACTTCAATTATTTCTTAACTTTCCCCAGATGTGTCGACCCTACAGAATGACTCTGCCTATGACAGCAACGACCCAGATGCTGAACCCATCAGTGCCACTAGCTCCGTTGGCAAGCAGCCCCAAGCACCCACCATCACGGCTGCTGGCTTAGACAACAGGAGACTGCAGCAGGCTTGTGAGTCAGGACTTGAGCCCATTGTGAGCACAGTTAGCAGGCTGAAAAGTTCCCTCAGCCAACCCGACAGGAGGTTCTCAGAACCTATCAGGCCACCCTCACAAGAATACCTGGAGGGCAGGATGACAAACCAAAAATTAACAAAAAGTGAAGACAACTTCACCATGTCAAGGGCAGGCTCTAGTTTTGAAAGTGAAGAAGCTGACGAAGACCCATTTCCTGAGGAAGTCTTCCCTGCTGTTGAAGGCAAAAACAAGAGATCGGGAGACCTGAGGGTCAGGAATCTGTCGCAGGATTTGGCACTGTCACACAGACAAGTGCCCAAAGCTATCTCCAGCAGCTCCTTGGATGGGTCCTTGGACAGCTCAGTTGTGGATTCCCCTTCCTGTCCCAAAAGAAATTTCTTTACTAGACACCAGTCTTTCACAACAAAAACTGACAAAAACAAGCCTATCCGAGAAATTAAAAAGCACTCCGTGTCATTCTCCTTTGCCTCTCACAAAAAAGTGCTGCCCAAAGCTCCCAGCTTCGGGATTGGCAAATCCAAAGACCTTACTACAGATGAGGACAAAAAGAGTTTGAGAAAAGAAAGCCAGCTCGCTGGCCGAATTGTCCAGGAAAACGGGTCTGACCTCCACAGCCAAACAGCTCTAGGCTTGAGCTTGGCATCCTGGGCCTCCTCAGATAACGATGTGTTCCACACAGTTGACAGAATGAGTCCCGGAAGTCCGCCATCTTATGAGGAGGCTATTCAGTGCCAGGCATCTGCACTCACAACCTATGGCGGCGAGACTGTTAGAAGTATGAGGGCGAGAATGCTCAGTCAGGACTCTACACGGCCACCTCTTCTGCCTTCTCACTGTGAAAGAGATTTAAGGAGTACCTGCAGTGCAGAGACACTCAGTGGACTCAAGCTGTCCACCATGACCGAGTGTTGGAGTCACAGTAGGACTATCAGTGCCTCTGTAGAAACTCAGGGGCATATGCCTGTATCACAAAGACCTGAGCTTCGGCTGAGGACTGTGTCTGAATCTGTTCAGAAGGATAGGTGGGACTATCTCAGACGACGATGTAGCCAACCTATCTTTGAGGCTGAACAACTCCAATATGTTAAGGAATCCTACATTTAGAAAAGGAGGCCATGTGACACGAATCGTTATGATGTCTCTGTAAATATGTGACTATGTAAGTGATTGTATATACATTATGTATATTTTCAAAAAGTCAGGAATAAGCTTGTTTAAAACATTGTGCAGAGTCCTCTTAGATGAGGGTAGCATGATGTGATGTGGCCCATCACACATTGTCTGTGTGTACCTGGATTTGTGCAATATGTAGCAAATGTAAAAAATGTATTATACACAAGATACTATGTTCAAAATGTGTCTGTATAAATCTCTGGCACAATTTTTCATGTACTTTTGGCACATTCCTGTTCTCTGGCCTCTAGGGCTTAGTGTTTAAAAAATCATCTTTGATTTTTTTTTCAATGTCACCTCAAATGTTATGCCAATTTTCATGTTTCCTACAAACTCCACTTAGAGAAAAATGTTTAAACTCTCAGATATAACTTTATCTTACTAAAGAGACTTGTGATAAGTATCACAGTAGAAGAAAGAAGCAAACTACAAAGAATAGAGCTCGGTGTTCAGAGTTGTCAAAGACATTAGAGAAAAAAGATGGTAATCTGTATTATGAAAAATGCTTTCAATCATCTAATTAGATTTGTGGGAATGCATTATACAATATAACCCACTGTGAGCACTTTGATTTTCTGTGAGTTCAATGGCATCTTATGCAATAGTGTGGAGGTAAATGATTACATGCACTGGAGAGTCATACAAAATCAATGTAACTTCACTACAATAAACTGCCTTCCCTATTTGAAAGTAAAATGTTCATTCTCTACTAACTTGCTATCTCCTTTCCCTTCATTAATAGAAATCCACCAAGAAAATCAATCATACACAAGCTCATTCAACAGCATTTATTGACTATATACTCATCTTTCTATACTAAGAGGCAAGACCCAGCCCCTGTTCCCTGGAGTTTGTAAAACCATTAAAAAAAAAAAATGCTCACTTGAAAAGTCAATTTTTCAGCAGTCATTTGGAGGCCAGGAAATTTTAATATTTGAGTATAGGATAATATAACAAATTCAGTATTTCCCATTTCTAGGGAGTTAGGCTTTTCAGTACTTTTCATCTTTTTTCATTTCTATACTCCCTATACAATCATAATGATAACATTCAAATTTTACTGCTCACTATGATACTTATCCAAAATCTTAGAGTTGAAGGACTTCAATTTTCCTTGTTTTCAGTTTTTTCATAAAACATTGTGTGTGTTTTTGACGTGTTACAAAAATACTTTTATATTAGCTAGCTACCAGAGGATTAAGACCTGCTCTTTGCATGGGTGATTTATTAATAATATTGTTCAAATCTGGCCATGTTACTAACCAGATCACTCAAAGAAGCATGCTCAGGCCTACTATTTAAAATATCCTATTTAAGGGAACGTCAAGAATATATACATTTCAAGAGGACTGACCCTCTTTGTCTCATTACTAACTGAAGAAAAACAACCTAGTTCCAGAGTTGAACACAAATATACAGTGAGAGATGCGATTTTAGCATCTACTATGTACCAGACACGGTGCTACATGGTCACTGGACGTCATCTTCCTCCTGAGTACGCATCTTCAGGTTTCCCCTTCTTATAAGGACAGTGGTCACACCAGATTAGGGCATAATTTAATGACTTCTCTTTGCATCTTTAAAAACCCTGTGTCCAAGTATAGTAACAGACTAATGGGAGGAGTCTGATTCATCCAAAATACCAAGTTTTGCAAAACAGCATTTAATGACACTTTGACTATACAGAAAAATGTTTAATATCTCATTATAACCAGAAAGCTGTCTTGTGAGGGGAGGGAGGCGCATGTGTACATGAGTGTGTGTGTGTGTGTGTGTGTGTGTGTGTGTGTGTGTGTGTGTGTGTGTGTGTGGTGTGTAGTACTGAGAATCAAGCCCAAAGCTTCACATGGAGCTACATGCTCGGCTCTTATTTACTTACTTATTTATTTAGAGAAAGGGTCTCTCTAAGTAGCTAAATTGCCCAGACTGGGCTCAAACTTACAACCCTCCTGCCTCAGCCTTCCAGAGTACTGGGATTATATGTCTGCAATACCAGACCCTGCTAAAAGGCTAAGTCTTCAGTGAGATATAGAAGATATTAAGACAATACTTTAGTCAAGGATCTAAGAACATCAAAGTTTTGTCATCCATTGACATCCTAATGGCCCATATAGTGACCAAATGGGACAATCGCAAATATGTCTGACTTCTCAATGCAAAGCATATGGTTGGGCATAAAGGCCTATATCAGAGTTTAAACCCAGATCCATACTTTTACTTTTTGTATATGGTTCAATTTGAAAGAAGATGAAATTATTTAACTTTGAGGAAGCTATTTTGAAGCACTGTTCACAGCTAAAAGCAAGAAACTATCCTTACCACTCTGGGGAAGTGTTCTGGTGTCACTGTGAGAGACAGGACTGAGAACTGGGGCCGCAGGAGGTCAGTCGTCAGGACATGCACTTCCTTTGCTGCTTCTTCTCTGTTCCTGTTCTATGCGCAGCTCAACAGTGTGATCCTGGAGGAGAAATGAGTCTGTCCTAAGAACTGGGGTTTGAATCTAGTGCCACTTACCATGTAAACACTGTCTTTGGTAAGTACCTAAGAGCCCTGTCTTTGGTCCATCCATTGGCCTATATTTTTGGTCAACTTCATTGAGGTATAACTTATATACAATAAACCACATCCACTCAAAGTATAAAATTTGATGAATTGTACCTAATATGTACATACATACATACCCATGGAAACACCACTGTCAAAATATGGAACACAGTGTTGGCAATACTTAATATTGCCGGGCTTGTTTTGTTTCATTGGAAAATGTATTCTAGTTTTCCATGCTGGTGGGCTTCTTGTTGTAGTATAAACTGAGCTTCCCATTGACTAGTGAGGTGGAGTAATTTTTCATGTTATTTATTGGTCATTTGTGAAATATTCAATCTTATATTTAGGAATCTTAGCAAAGGCAAAGTCCTGAGTTTGATTCCCTAGCTCCATATAAGCCAGGTATGGTGATATGCACATGTAAACCCAGTATGTGGGAGGCCGAAGCAGGAGGATTGCTGTGAGGCCAGCCAAGGCTACATAGCAAGTTTAAGACCTGCCTGGAACACAGAGCAAGATCCTGTCTCAAAAAATAATAAGTACTGGGTTTAGGGGTGCTTTATATATTCTAGAAACAAATCCAGTAGTTTGAGAATATTTTCTCTCAATCAAAGACATGTGGTTTTAACTTTTAACTTTGTCTTTTGAAGAGTAAGTGACTTTGATTAAATCATTCTAACGTTCCTTTCTTTGTGCTTTTTGTGTTCTAATCCTTTTATAAATGTATGTAACAAAAACTTTTTTTCTGTGTTCTTCTAGAAGATGTGTAGTTTTAAGAATTCTCACTTAGGTCTGTCTGTGATCCATTATAAGTTAATCTTTGTATCTGATATAAGGTAAGAGTCAATGCAGTCAGTTTTCTTCTTTTCATATTGAAAGACCACTTATTCAAAAACTCTCCCCATTCACCACCTTGGTGCCTTTGGCCTGTTTTTTGTTTGTTCATTTCGGTGACTTGGGCTTGATTTTTTGTTTTTGAGACACAGTCTTGCTGTAAAGTCCACACTGGATCTGAACTCACTATATAGCCTAGGCTGGTACCAAACTCAAACTCCTGCAAAGTGTCACGACTCTCAGCTAATTTTTTATATGGTGATGAGGAATTGAACCCAGGGCCTTGAGCATGTTAGCAAGCACTTTAACCACCGAGCTATGCCCTCAGCCCATCTTGGTGTCTTTGTCAAAAGTCAACAGACTGTTGAGTATAGAGCAATTTGAGGACTCCAGTCTGCCCCATTGATTAATATACCCTTCCTTCTGTTTATATTACCTGTGCTGATTATTAGAACTTTATAGGAAGTCTTTAAGTCATGTAAGTTCCACAACTTTCTTCTTCTCATCTACAATAATCTGGATTATTGTTAAGTCCTTTGCACACACTTAAAATTTAACAGCAATTTTTCAATTTGTGGGAATTCTGACTGGAGGTAAATTAAATATATTACTGATACACACATCAGTTAAAAAAGAATTCGTATCCTAAAATTGTTGATTCTTCCATTCCGTAAAAGTAATACATCTTTCCATGCATTTATACCTTTAAATTTTTCACTCAGCAATATCCTGTGGCTTTCGGTACATAGTAAACATCTCTAATTAAGTTTATTCCAAGTGTTTGATTTTTACAACTAGTACAAATAGAATTTCTCGTTGATTTCCCAGTTGTTTATGGTAGAATGTACAAATAGAATTGATTTTTTTTTATTTTTAACCTTGTAAATTTTACCAGATTCACCTCTCCTTCACCTGTTTCATTCTCTCCCCAAACCTCTTAGGTCACTGATGTAGCTTCTCCAGTTTGTCAAGTGTCTTCAGGCATAGATTGGTGTTGCTGCTCCCTGATAGATATATTAAAATAATAAAATATTATCATTCCTAGGAACATGACTTCAGCATGCTAATGTGCTATGAAGCATAATGGGTTCTTTAGACACACATAGAAACTGGCCACATTCCAAAACTTACAAATATGATCCAAATAGACATTATGAAATATATTAAAGTCTGCAGGAACCAGCAACATGTCAAGTGGAGGACAGGATAGCCAGCTGGTTGTGTCATTGATGATCCAAATTATTCTTATCCTTGGATTTGAAGCAAAAAATTCTAGATTTTTTACTGTGATTGCAAAGAAGGGGAAATTTTCTCCAGGTTTTGACCAATTTGTAAGTGGTCTGGCACTTGAATTGCATGCATATAGTTCCTAAGAATAATTTTATATGGCAAGATATATAAATATGTTTAAATCTATAACATGACAGCAAATATCTGCAGGCCTCAGAGCACACAGAGATGCAGAGATGCATATAATCTAAATCATTCCTTTCCCAGTTTATAATTAAAGAGACTATTCACTAACTTTTAAAGAGGGGGATTATTTCTCTACTTGACAAACACTGCAGCAGATCCAAGAGCAAAACAATCTGCAAAACTGAGCATCCAGCTCCCCCAAATATCCCTTCTCAAATCACTCAACTGCTACTGCTAAGTCTAGCAGTTCTTGCCTAAGAATTCTCACAGGTGTTCATTTGCATGTGTGAAATTCCTCCTGTCACATCAGTTTTTAAACAAGTTGTATCCAGTTTTAAGTCTAATTTGTGGACAATCACAGAGCAGACAATAATTTTTCAAAATTTCCAGCCATTCCTGGAAATTAAAGAGTTAGAAAACACAGAAAACTTACACTACCATCTACTGATCCAAACCTATTATCATCCAATTCCCAGGCTTATTAAAACATCTTCTAGGGTTGGAGATGCAGCTCAGCAATAGGGTACTTGCTCAGTATGTGAGAAGCCCAAGACTTAATCTCTAGCACCACAAAAAAAAAGAAAAGAAAAGAAAAATTTTATTTAATATACTTGCCTCAATTGTCTTCCTCATGCAACTTACATAGTATAGGTATTATACAGTGTATCTATAATATAGTGTAAATATTAGTCTACTTTTCATTGCTTCCTGGTTTGTAAATTTTAAAGGAAAAAGATAATTTTAGCTCATGGTTTTGGAGGTTTCAGTCCTTGGTCAACTGGCTCTGAGGCAGAAACATCATGGCAGAAGGGCATAACAGAGGAAAGGTGCTCAGTTCCTGGCATTCAGGAAGCAGAGAGCAAAAAGAACCTGAGAGGAAGGAGCCAGGGACCAGACATAGGCCCCAAAGTCATGGCCCCAGGACGTCCACATGCAGAAGCGGCTTGTACTAATTTCTGAGGCATCTCTCAAGCCAATTTGGTTGGCAATCAAGATTAACCATCATAGTATATGATGACTGGAAGCCTCTTCTAAAACTCACTTTCATCTTCCCCCAAATTCCACACCTAGCCTTTGTGCCTGGCTCCTCAGTCCTTCCTCAGAGAATATCTATTTGCTCTAAAGTCACTGCCCCAATCTGCTACACTTCCCCCATGGATAGCAAGGAGCCCCCTTAACCTCCCTACCTTTGAGCCGATTGCTCCAGGTGGCCCCACAGCCACAGTTTCACCCTACTTACTATCACTCCCACCTAATGCAAAACTGAAGCACACCTGTGCCTGTGTTCAAAATATTATAGTTCCCTACCTGAAACATCTCCACCCTACCTTCTCTGCAGGCTGACGTCTCATTGCAAGAATCACCTCTGACCCCTAAAGCACACACAGTCCTCCTTCCTTTCCCTTCCTCTTTCATACCCATTTTAATACCTCATCTTGTCACATTTCTCCCCCTAGCAGACTATAAGATTTATAAGGCTGGTGTTCCTTTTTGTATTCTCCAGCACAAAAATATCCCCTGACGTGTTCGATACTTATTTTGTGCTTGATGAGTTAATGAATAAACAAAAAATGAAGATGTGCTATCTTTAATTCAAGAAAGAAATTATGAAAATGGTTCCCACATGAAATTCATCTCCTTAAGCCTCTTCTTTATATAAAACTTTCTCCAAACTAGAATTCCTCCAAATTAAAATCACCCATCCACTTTCCACCGTTTTCTTCAAAATTTGTCAAAGGTTTCTGTGATTTAATCCAGGCCTGTCCACTCTGTGACATATTGGTTTTGGGTTTTTTTTTTTTTTTTTTTTGGGGGGGGGGGTATTTTTGTTTGTTTGCTGCCCTTGGTTTTTAAGTGAAGAGGAACTATGTTGGGCCACACATAAAACATATAATGGAGTTAATGTGTGTGTTTTTATATTAAAATGTCCCTTTTTAAATTATCCATGATTACATTTTTTTAAAGGCCAAAAAATATGGCAGGAAGCATGTGGGATATTTCTGATTTTAAGCCTTTCCTTTGGATCCTTCTTTCCCAACACAATTTAGATTTCCCTCTCCTTGGAAGCAGATTTAAGATCTTATCACTCTTCTACTTTAAGCATATACTTTGTATTTCTTTGCGTCAGGTACAACAACTTAGATGGGGGCTTTTTGTTCTTTGTTTTTAAATTTACTGGTAATTCATTTAATCCTCATAGCAACTTCCTGAGCTGAATGCTAATATTCATGTTTTTGTTAAAGCCAGTAACTGCCCAAGATCACACAGGTAAGAGGAGACAGCAGTATTTGAACAAAGGGCTGCCATATTCTTCCATATACTGAAGACTCTGTGCTTCATGCCAGAGTGGGGGACAGAGGGAATATTCTAGACTTGTTTCTGATTTTATGTTCTCTCTGTAGAAAATAAAAATCTATTATATTTCACAGACATGAAATATTATAAACCAAAGAATAGTTCTATCAAAATGAGTGAAGCTTGTTTGGTCACAGATAAAAAGAAAAAAAAAAGGGCCTTGGCTTTCTATTAAAATCACATATCCAGAAGTGGCTTTATTACACATGACCACATTTCCTGAGGCTTAAGCTGTGAAACACCAGGGATGTAAGTGCAGGAAGGGGAAGTGGAGGGCTGCACCACCAAATCACCCTGCCAAACTGACTGCAAAAACATACAGTCAGACCTCAGATCCTTTAGCAAAAACAACTCTCAATTTTCAAGAATAGGAAGGGGGCTTTTCATATCTTCTTACAAGAAGTTTCCATCCATCGACTTTAAATTTTACTTTTTATTGAAAAGCACAGTATGTTTTTAGGTTGAAAACTTCCTAAGAAAATGAGCACAATGAGCACCATATGCTCCCCCTTTGAATCATGGTTTGATTCTGACTGGACAGGCGGCATGTGGCGTGTGTCTTCTCACTCTTGCTAGAGAGCCACAGAAACCATTCAGATCAAAAGGAAATGATCAGTACAAAGCTCTGACTCTCAGCTTTTCAGGAGGAAATGGAAAAACAGACAGCCTCCAGTTCTGAGTATTCACCTCAGATTCAGAGAACGACTTGATACAAGCACTAGAGATCACAACAAGGTTCTGAGGCTCTGGCTTCTATACAATTTGGACTCTATCTATAAGAAAAAAAAGCAAGCTTACAAACAAATTTTATCATGATCACAAATACTTCCTTAGAAAGGGAAGCAAAACCATGAATTATAAATTTAATAAAACTGATGAATACAATAAGTCTCTTCTCAAGCATCATATATTAATTTCCTGACACATATTTCTAATGATTTTTGTTGCATTTATTTTAGATCCCTTCCTCCAAAAAAATAAAGACTTTGAAATATTTTCCATAGGGAGAATGACAGCTGTCTTTCCCTTAGTTTGGCTAAAATTGGGGACTCCTTGAACTGCTAAGATTCAGAATGATTTATTTTAGCTTAGTGGACCATTATTAGCAATGTCATGTAAATTTTTAGCATTGTTGTCAAATATGGAGAAATTTCTAACAAGTGTTTTACATAAAGTAACAGGAAAACGTGGAAAATAATGTCCACAGACTACCTGGTGGCTCCACTACCCACACACTGCCAATGTCAGGCTGTGGATGAGGTATACAGACACGCAGGTACAGTGGCCATATGAATGTCTGCGGAAGCCCCTCTCACCCAAGAGCAGCTACTGGTAACTTACCTCTGCAAGGAAGTGACTGCAAAGCACATAAACAAATCCCAGTGCCATGGTCTGAATGTTCCTGTTGCCCCACAGTTAGCATGCTGCCAGTCTGATCCCCAAAGTGATGGCATTATGAGGTGGGGTCTTAGGAAAGGGATCCAAGAATGACCTCTTATCCCATACATAATACGAGGCCACATCCAGAAGTCACCTTCTCTGGACCAGAAAAGGGGACCCTCAGCAGGAAAACCAATGTGCAACATATTTTCATCTTGGATGTCACAGTCCCCAAAAATAAGAAAATAGATTTCTATTGTTCACCAGTTATTCAGCTTATGGCATTTTTGTTATAGCAGCCCAAGGGGACTAAAATACTCAATGAACCCAAACTACATGTATCCATTGGCCAACTTTCCCTTAGACTAGTCCCAAATCCTCATGGCCACTCATCCCAAGACCAGACAACAGAGGGCATTTGACGTAGAGATAGTGTTTACTGATCTTAAGCTACTTTTTATTTTAATATTAATATTTTGATTTTGTTGGTAAGTATACTTGTTTTTCCCATAATTATTTTTATTAATATGTTTGTGAAACATAACTACACTTACTTACATCTTAGTCATTTTTACTTCCCCTTCTCCTTCCCATCCTGTACCTCCCGCCATCCCTAGGTCCCCTTCCTATCTGTATTATAGATTGCTTAAAGCCACATGACCTTGTGAATCAATCTGACTCATCTCAAAGTCTTAATCAGGACCTGTGAGACTATAGACTCAAGCTACTGAATTGTCAGAAGCCATGATGTATTTTTCTGTCTTTTAAAAGATCATTTATTTATATAAAGGCCAAGATCAAAGATGGCAGCTGAGCAACTGAGCTGCACAATGTGTCCTCGTAGATCCACTGAAAAAGTTGAGATCATCGTCAAAAATGGCCCACTCAAAGTAAATAGGAGAGGGAGGAACACCATAACAATTAAAAGGAGGCCATGGGAAGATCAGAAATCCCAAAGAAACATCAGAAGCAGAAAAAAAAAAACCAGAAGTCCACGAAGCCAGTCAAAGGCAACAGTAAAGCACTGAGAACCCCCAGAATCCACAGAGGGAGGAAAACCCATCTAGAACCCAGACCCTCAGACTAGGGTAAGCATGGATCTGGGAGAAAAGGGAATTGACAGCAGCTGGTAGACTAAATAACACATTATTGAATGAAGAATGGATCACAGAAGAAACCAAGAAAGAAATCAAGAATTTCCCAATGTCAAATGATAGTGGAAGTACATTATAACAGAATCTGTGTAACACAATGAAAGCAGTACTAAGAAAGAAATTTATAGCTATGAGTGCACATATGAAAAAACTAGAGAAATCTGAAAATTAGAGATCTAATGATGAAGCTCTAAGTCTTTGAGAAATAAGAACATATCAAATCTAAAGGTAGTAGAAGGAAAGAAATTATAAGAATCAGAGCAAAGATTGATGAAATTTAAACTAAAAACAAGAGAAAAGGTCAATGAATCAAAAAGTCGTGTCTTCAAAAGGATAAATATGATCTATAAACTTCTAGCCAAATTCATCAAAGGAAAGAAAAAATTTACATGAACGCAATTAGAAGTGAAAAAGATGAAATCACAATAGACCCTGTTGGAATCCAGGGGATTATGTGAAACAATTTTGAAAAATTACATTCCAACAAATTCACAAACTCAGAAGAAATGAATACATTCCTTGACACATCATACACCAAAATTGAGCCAAGAAGATATTGAAACCCTGAATAGAGCAATAATCACAGATGAAATTGAGGCAGTAATAAAAAATCTCCCAACAAAGATAGGACCAGGACCTGATGGATTCACTGCAGAATTTTATCAGAGCTTCAGAGAACAGTTAGTGCCAATGCTTCTCAAACTCTTCCAAGAAATTGAAAGAGAGGGAACACTGTATAATATCTTCCTGGAAGCAAGTATCATCTTGAGTTCCAAGCCAGACAAAGACCCAACAAAGAAAGAACACTATAGGCCAATTTCCTTAATGAATATTGATGCAAAAATCCTCAATAAGATACTTGCAAACAGAAAGCAACAAATTATTAAAAATATCATACACCACAACCAAGTTGGCTTCATCACAGGGATGCAAGGCTGCTTAAACATATGCAAATCAATTAATGTAATACATCACATCAACAAAAGCAGGAACAAAAGCCACACGATCATCTCAACGAATGCAGAAAAAGCCTTTGACAAAATACAACACCTCTTCCTGATCAAAACTCTGATAGAAATAGGTATAGAAGGACCCTACATCAAGCTGATAAAAGCCATTTATGACAATCCTATAGCCAGCATCATTCTACTTGAGGAAAAACTGAAACATTTCCCCTCAAATCAGGAATAAGACAAGGGTGTCCACTCTCACCACTCCTATTTAACATAGTGTCCAAACCTTAGCCAGAGTAATCAAGCAAGAGACTGGAATAAAGGGAATATGCATAGGAGAGGAAGAAGTCAAACTATCCTTATTTGCAGATGACATGATCCTATACACAGAGAACCCCAAAAACTCTACCAGACTCTTAGACCTAATAAGCAAATTCAGCCAAGTTGCAGGATATAAAATCAATACACAAAAACAGTAGCATTCCTCTACAGCAACAATAAAAACACAGAGAAAGAGATTAGCAAAACAGTCGCATTCACAGAAGTCTCAAAGAAAACTAAATACCTAAAAATCAACCTAACAAAGCAAGTGAAATACCTCTCTACTGAGAACTACAGTACTCTGAAAAAAGAAATTAAGGAGAGTTTTAGAGAATGGAAAGACATTCCTTGTTCTGGATAGGCAGAACGAACATTGTCAAAATGATCATACTACCTAAATTGATATACAGACTCAATGCAATCCTAATCAAGATACATGCAGCATTTTTCACAGAACTGGAAAAAGTGACCTGAAAATTTACATGGATCCACAAGAGGCCCAGAATAGCCAAAACAATCCTAAGCAACAAAATAAAAGCAGGAGGCATCACAATACCAGATATCAAATTATATTACAAAGCAACAGTTATTAAAATGACATGGTATTGGCACAGAAACAGACAGGTGTGTCAATGGAATAGAATTGAGGACAGCCGAACATCCCCGAGTACTCTCAGCCATCTGATGTTCAACAAAGGGGCCAAAAATATACACTGGACTAAAGATAGCCTCTTTACCAAATGGCGCTGAGAAAACTGGCTAACCACATGGAGAAGATTGAAACTAGACCCACAACTTTCACAATGCACCAAAATCAAATCAAAATGGATCAAAGACTTAGACAGTAAAATGGAAACATTGAACTTGTTGGAAGAAAAAGTAAGGCAAAACCCTCAAATACAAAGGTGAAAGCACAAGCGATAACCACGAACTGACAAATGGCACTTTATGAAATTAAAAAGCTTCTGCACAGCAAAGGAGACAATCAACAGAGAGAAGAGAGCACCCACAGAATGGGAGAAAAATTATTTGCCAGCTACTCCGCAGACAGAGGACTATTATCAAGAATATACAAAGAACTGAAAAAATAGGCCCCTCCAAAACAAAAGACCCAATCAAAAAAAAAAAAAAAAAAAAAAAAAAAAAAAAAAAAAAAAAAAAAAAAAAAAAAAAAAAAAAAAAAAAAAAAAAAAAAAAAAAAAAAAAAAAAAAAAAAAAAAAAAAAAAACGAGAATCTGAAATGAATAAACAGTTTTCAGAAGAAGTCCAAATGACAAATAAATACATGAAAATTCAACATTTTTAGGCATCAGAGAAATGCAAATTAAAACAATGCTGAGGTTCCATCTAATGCCAATAAGAATGACTGCTATTAAGAACTCAAAACCCAACAAAAGCTGGCAAGGCTGTGAGGAAAAAGGAACCCACCTACATTGTTGGTGGGACTACAAACTGGTACAACAACTAGGGAAAGCAGTATGGAGATTCCTCAAAAAACTGAATATTGACATCCCAGTTGACCCACCTATTCATCTTTTGGGTATCTTCCCAAAAGAGTTATGATAGCAATACATGCATATCTATGCTTATAGCAGCACAATTCTTGTAATAGCCAAATCTTGGAAGAAGCCAATATGCCCAATTACAGATAACTGGATAAAGAAGATGTGGCATATATATATACACACACATACACAAAATGGAGTATTAATCTGCCATTAAGACTAACAAATTTGGGTCATTTTTAGTTAAATGGATGCACCTTGAGAACATTATGCCAGCGAAATGAATCAGAGAAAGAAAGTTAAATATCATATGGTTTATCTAACATGAGAAGACCAAACCATAACAACTGTAAAAGATACAGAAGAAGTAAGAAGATGGACATTGTAAATAGGGAAAGAGAACATTGGAGTATGGGGAGAGCATGGGAAGGGGATAGGGAGGTGATACATAAACAAAAATATCTTTTAAAAAAACAAGATCAATCAATATTTTGCCATTTTGTCCATAATCTTTTGCCATCCTTCAGTGAGCGCCATAATTTCTTTTTCATAAAAGTACCTGTTTTTATTAGCAAAAAAATAAAACTGAACAAGGTGCTGATTTACAGCCTCATCAGATTAAACACTGTACCACACAAGGAGTTTTGAATTCGAGAAAGTGACACAAGTAGAAGTCCAACGATACAAGGTTGGGTGAGTATAGTGGGTGTGGCAACACATCCTATCCAAGCTTTAATAATGTTTGACAGTGATCAAACTTGTGTGTGGTTTGGTGTTGTCATGACAAAATACAACTCCTTGCCAATTTACAAGCTCTGGAACTTTATGGATGGTAGATTCATTCAAATTGTCCAACTGCCGACAGTACACATTCAAATTGATGATTTGGTTCCTTGGTAGGAGATTGAAAAACCACAACACTTTAAAACCCCACCACACTGAGAGCATGACTGTCCTCTGAGGAATGTCTGCTTTCACTGTTTAAGGCAAATCATTGTGTTAGGACCAAGACCACTTGCACACCACATTGTGGTAAACAACCCAACTCTCATCACTAGTTATCAGTCACTTCAAAAAAGAATTGTTTTCTTCACGTTCAATGAGCATATCACAGATGTTTATACACCCCATCAAATGAATTTCTTTGGGTTCGTGAGGGACCCAAATGTTAAGCTTACTTATATATCCCGGCTTCTTCAGTGGGTTGTGAATGCCTGACTGATGTTCAACATTTCAACATGAAACTTGAGTTTGACTCAATCAATGCCTTTATTTTTGTCATCACCAATATCAGTGGCCCTCCCTAAACAAAGAATGTCATTGAGATCAAAAATACCAGCACAGAATTTCATTTATCATCATGGGCACTGAGTATTCTTGTAGAATATTGTCACTATAAGGTGTATGCAACTTTTCACAAGCTGACACACATTCTTCCTGGTACAGAAGTAAAACAGTAATATATTATGAAAATGCAGTTTCGTCTTCCATCTTCAACTTGTAAAATCTCCAAAACTCAACCAACTCATTCAACATTTTTAGAATGAATCTAGAACTACCATGGGTCAAATGACAGCAGTAACAGAAATGAATGACTCCAGCACTTCCAGAAATGAACTAGCGCCACCTGTTGCAAAACTACATCATGAATTTTCAAAAAAAAAAAAAAATAGCTTTGTGTCACAGTTAGAGCCCTGCTGGGCTCTCTGGTCCCTTACACCGTTAGTCTTTCATTAACAGTAATTAAAAAGAGAATGAATAATTTTTTGTTATTGGGAATTGAACCAGTCTTCTCATTGAGCTACACTCATAACCTATTTTTTTATTTTTAATTTTGAGACAGGGCCTCACTGCAGGCTGATAAAACAACAGGTGAAGCGTATTAGTCACTTTTTTATCACTGAGACAAAATACTGATACCCACAACTTAAAGGAGGAAAGGTTTATTTTGCCTCATGGTTTTCAGAGGATTCAGTCCATAGCTGAGTGGCAGAAAGAGCATGGTGACAACTGATCACCACGAGGTGGCCAGAAACAAGAAGGGAAGAGCCAGTGACAGGACTGCACTCTTCCAGGTCATGCCCCACTCCCGACCCTGTGACCTGCTACTTCTCACAGGACCCACCTCCAAGTATGAAACTTTGAGGTAATATTTCAGATCTAAAATATAACATGAAGTAAAGGAGAAACTGTTCTATCTTACTGCTTGGACTGAGATCTTGGTCTTCTGGTCTTCTCTGCCCACAGACCAAACAGATCTCAGCACCATACCTTATTCATGTAAACTACCAGCTGACATTAACAGATGTGAGGCCACACACCTAGTAAACAAACAAACAAACAAAAAAAAAACCAGGAGTTACACTAAACCCAAGACTCCAACCTATCTTTTGCTGTACTTCAATGCACCACTTTACACATACATATATTCATCATAAACACAAGACCCAGGTTCTTGGAAACTCTTCCCAATGTAAATAATTACCTTCAGACTGGCCTACTTTGCAAATGTGATGTTCTTTAAAAATAGTTTCTTCTGACTGCAGTGCATCCCGGTGCTGCAATGACTTTATTTAATAAAGCAAATAAAGGATTAGGACATCTTGTGGCAGAACCTTAACTCATGTGCTACCCATTTTCAGTTGAGAGACTTGTTCATTTCATCCAGAAGTTAAGACAGCAGCAAAATTTGTGGAAAGAATAATCTACAGTTACAGAGTTCAGTAATAAGATGCTCTCTTCAGTTACTCTACCTGGGCTTCAGTTGCTGTCACCTCAAGGAAAAGCTGTGCATTAAGTTCTCCTCTGACTGGCAAATTCACAGGTGACTTCCCTGTTGGCAAAACACATCTTCTTTTACCACTCAGTATATCTGACCACAATGACCACACTGTTCTGAAATCTTTGGTTAGGCGGAACCACACATTTCTCTTCTGCTTCTCACATCTTTAGAGTCCTCAATGCTTGTGAGTACCAAATTCCTCTCTACTCAACCTTTCTGTGGAACTCCAAACTCTCATCTCTCACCTGACACCTGACATAGAGCTTTGGATATCCAATAGCACAGGAGTCCTTAGCTCCTGGGCCATGAACTAGCTCCAGCCCATGGCCTGTTAAGCACCAAGCTACATAGCAGGAGAGAAATGGCCAGCACAGAGCTTCATTTGTATTTATAACTGCTCCTGTCACTCACCTTTCTTACTGAGCTCTGCCTTCTGTCAGAGTCGTGGCAACATTACATTCTTATTGGAGCATGAATCTTACTATGAATTGTACATGCAAAGGACTCTGGGTTGCAACCATACATACTACTTCGTTTTCCTCACCGCTTTTATCATTCCTGGAAATTCTGTCTTTGTTCTTTTCTGGTGTATTTGCCTCATTACATGCTTTCCCTCCACTAGGATCAAAGTGCCACTAATCCCAGGCTCTTTCAATAGGACCTGGCACAGGGAAGGTGCTCCGTATTTGTTGCATGATGAACTTTCCTATATCCTCTCTTGCTTTCTCTTATCTCTACTTAAGTAGTTTGAGGTCATTCATTCATATTCATCCACCTTTTCTGATGCTCCTTCCCTTTT
>PVKB01000664.1:0-116509 GCA_004027205.1 Ctenodactylus gundi
CTCTCTCTCTCTCTCTCTCTCTCTCTCTCTCTCTCTCTCTCTCTCTCTCTCGAGACAGGGTCTTCCTCTGTAGTTCAGACTTATCCTGAACTCACTATGTAGCCCAGGATGGGCTTGAACTCACAGCAATTCTCCTTTCCCAAGTGCTGGAATTACAAGTGTGCAATACCACACCCCAATAATTTTCATGTGGTGCCAGAGGCTTAAACCCAGGCCCTTGCGCATGCTAGGCAAGTGCTCTCACCATTTAGCTATATCCGCAGCCCCTCTTATCTTCTCTTACATTTCTTGAATACTGGCACATTATTTTATCAACCACATCACTGGTCTTCCCTACCTTGTCTACCACAGCATTATAAGGGGGACTTATTTTACACAACACTACAGAAACACAGTGGTTGATCTGATAAACAAAAAACTACAGAATGACTCACACTGGAAGGTACCATACACAACACGCATACACCGGACATAGGGATGGTTAGCACCCAGGCCCAACAAAACAGCAAAACATGGCCAGATATTTTATCATACTACTCAGAAGGAAGCACAATTTAAGTATCATAAATTTTTTTCTGAAATGTTTCATTTAATATTTTTCAGACCTTGTTTGACAGCAAGCGAGTAAAACTTTAGGAAGCCAACTCACTGCCAAGGAGCACTGCCATGATCTGTGGCCAGCTTCTGCATGCCCATGATCCCCTTCCAAATTCTTGTTAACCTAGTTCAATAGCCGCTCTCTTTCTCCCTTGGAAATACATGCCCTGGTGACTACCTGTTTCTGGGTGTGTCTGTGTCCAGCTGCATAGACAGTATGGGCAAGCATGGAAATGACTTTGAATCTCTCTCTGGAATCAGATCACTTTTTACTAGTAATTAGATCACCTTCAGTCCAGTCCCCTTTCCTCTTTGGACCCTGTCAGTGCTTCCTGAAATGGGTGGAACTGTTTAGGAAGATTTCAGGACTGCTTTATTCTTCAGAGAAAGTACAGTACATTTCTCTTCCTCCAGCCATGATGGCTTTTCCCCAGCCACATTCAGGAACAATCTCTTTGTCATTGAAATGCTGCCTTAAAGAATAGTCCCAGGGCAACTGGAGAAGAAATGACATAGATTATTCTAAAATAGCAGATTCTTGACACTTTCTGGCTAGAGGCACTTCTATGCATTTTATATATTTCACATAGAATTCTAGCCTTGAATAGCTCTCTCAAAAACAATTTCTTTACACCCCAAGATTGTAATGTATCCTGCCTTGGTTTCAACTTAATGGTAATTCCAGACTGGTCCTGCAGCTCATTACTCACTGTTCCTTCTGTATTTTATCTTCCTATGGAAAGATTGCAAATCAGTTACTCATGTTGCGTCAGTTCTTCTTCCATGACCTTGGACAAGTCACTTCATTTCTCCAAGCCTTCACCCATAAAGAGGGGTGGATAATGAAACCAATCTGTTATACATTATATTTTGAGGATAAATGAAGTAATTAAGTGCTTTGTGTGGTGTTAGACACATAGTTAGTACCCCCTTGGTTAGGTAGTGTTCATTATAATTCTTTTGGCTAATAATTGTGTTTGTTGGTGTTCTATGACTGTAATAAATACTTGAGGTTTTCATCTCATAGAGACAAGGGCTCTTTTGGCTCATGGGTTTGGAGGTTTCCTTCCATGACAAAGTGGCCCTGTTACACTGGGTCTCTGGGGAGGCAGCTCACTGTGGTGTGCATCATGAGGCAGAGCAGAGCAACTCACCTCACAACCAAAAATGAGAGAAAGAGGAAGGGGACGGGGTACTTACAAAATCCCCCGCAGAGTCACAACCGCTGTGACCTACAGAGCTTTCCCTCAAAACATCTGATGCTCAACTTTGTCTCAAGCCAGTCATTACACTGAGAATTTTGCAGGTGGGTCTGTGGCAGGAAATGCAATCTTTTCTCACTGTGGGAGCATCCAGACTCCCAGTGGTGTTTCTCTATGGGCAGGAATTTCAGGAATCTGTTATTTCATTATTTCACTCAATTCTGCTTGTTCTGAAAGGAATTCATTGACTACAGTTCATAGGCTTCGTATAAAGGGCCTTAGAATATGGCTGCCCTGGGTCAGGATGTTGCTTTTCTTTATAATACTACAATTAGTGCTTGATCTTCTGCACAATTCAGCCTTCAAAGGGCTTTTTAGGTAATGTCTAGTCTTACATTTTCCCTACATGATGCAAAAGACATCAGTCAGTTCGTAGAACCAGAGCCACCTAGACGTTTTAAATAACAGTGGATATGACATAGAGACTCGTTGGTCCAGTGTGGCATGCCCCATCCCGCATGAGCTCACTCTCCTTCCTCCCCTGCTTGAAGGACTTTCTGCCCTGAGCTGGCTGTGCCTGAATGATGGAGCAGTTGCCCAACCAAGGCAGTTTTTTTTCTCCAGCTTTTAGTCTTAGACATGTGTCACTGGCAGATCATCATTCTCAGTAGAGTTCAGGAAACACAGTTTTGGTCTTCTAGGCTCCATTCCAAAAGAACGTATGTAGATAGATGGAGGCATGTATTGGTCAGATTTATATGTTACTGGGACAAAACACCCAACATCACAATTCAAAGTAGATTGATTTTGGCTTACTGTTTCAGAGGTTCAGTCTATGGACAGCGGTTCTAAGGTAGGCACATCATGGTGCTAGGGCATGGAAGAGGAAAGTATTTCACTGCACAGCTTCTAGGAAGGAGAGAGCAGGGAAGAGCCCAACAGAAGAGTGAGAGGGACCAGCTATACTTCCCTAGGTCCTGCCTTTTAATAGCCCAATGACCATATTAGAAGGTTAGTGTCCCCACAATCCAATCACCTTTCCCAAGTTTCCTTATTCCAGTCAAGGTGACAGTCAAGGTTAACTAGCACAGGGTAGAGGTGGAGCTGGTACCAAAAAAAAATACAGTCTTAAAGAGCTTTTCCTTAATGAGGATCCAGAGTCAGAGTTCTATAAAAGGCAAGTTTCCCTTTCAATTAGTGAAGTGGGACGCTGGCGCAGCTCACGGATGGTGCGCCTGTTTAGCAGGCCCAGGGCCAGAGTTCTGTTCCCAGCGCTGCAAAGAAGAAGAATGTGCTTTTGATTAGCCTCAAGAATCTGCTCCTGGGTCTTGTGTCAGCTGACTTGCTTTGTCTGGAGCGTGGCACCTCCTCACCAGAAGCTCTTCTTTTGCACTGTGAGGAGACACGTTTTGCTTCTAGCCATCGCCTTTCCCCAGGCCGCAGACGTGTGTAGCGATGGACCAGGCTAGGCGTCCCTCCATAGATGCCCACGGCCCCTCTTCCTCAGACTCTGGCGAGACGGCCTGTGGAAAGGCACAGCGTCGTGCAGCACCCACACCTGGAGGCGATAGGACCCTTCGTTTCTGTCCTCAACATTCAAATTAAAATCCCTGGTCCATTTTCATGCTCTCCCACTTACATTCTACCCTAAATTTAATCCTGCAAAATTATTTGTGAATGACCCACCAGTTCTTCCTTCCTTTCCTTTCCTCTGGGCCTTCCCTAGCTACTATCAGATTATAAAACTCTCACATCTGGCTGTCCTCTTTTGTCTTTCTTTCCTTTTCCCAGTTCAGCTCGCTAAGATCTGCCATAAACTGGGTCGGGGATTTCTCAAGTCATTCTGGACATTTCCTTCCAGGTTGGGAGCAGGCTTGTGTCTGTACCTGGCATGCCCTCCAAGCTGCAGTGCGTGGTCCTGCGGTGTACGTCACCTTTCTGCCTGCATTGTGCGATCATATTCCAGGAGTGCTCGTCACTCCAGTCCCCATGTGTTTTCCTCTGCCCCAACAGCCTTTCCCTCAGCCTTCAACCGGCCTTTACCTTCCATGTCTCTACTACTCAGAATGGATCGCCCTTAATCTACCGTAGCTTTTCATACCTCCTCATTACCAAAATTCTCAGACTACATGTTGTACTGTTCATACAGTTTTTTATTTTTCACTGTTAGGCATTAAACTCAGGGCCTTTGCACTGACATTCTCAGCCAGTCTTTATATTTTATTTTTAGACAAGTCTCACTAAGTTGTCCAACATGGGTTTGAATTAGTGATCTTCCTGTCTCAGGCTCCCAAAGTGCTAGGATTATAAGCCTGTGCCGCCAGGCCCAGCTCATAGAGTCTTTTGTTCCTCATTCCTGGATATAAGATCCTTTTTTCAGTGTACAGCAGCAATCCCACCATCACTGTGAGATTTTGCTGTATGGTTTTGATAGGTGACAGATAGGAAAGTTCTGTTTGAATTCAGCTGTTGGTATACACACACACACACACACACACACACACACACACACACACACATACTGCTGTGGTTCAGATCTGGAAATTTCCTCAAATGTCTATTGGTATTGGCTTGACCTCAATGGAAAGTGACCGAGAGGTGGTAGAGTCATTCAGAGGTAGGCCTTGCGGAGGAAGTTAGGCCACGGGGTGTGCCCTTGCTGGGGATTGTGGGGCCACACACCCTTCCTCTTCCTTTCTTTGATTATTGACTGTGAAGTGAGCAGCTTTCCTCCATCACATACTCCTGTCATGAATGTTATGTCACATAGGCCTGAAAGCAAAGATCGGTCAGTCGTGGCCTGACAGCTCCATGACTGTGAGCCCAAATCACTCTGCTCTCTTCCTGTTTCTAGCTATTGTCTCAGGTATTTTGTTATCGTGACTAACATAGGACACATGTTAATTCATGGCTTTTACTGATGGTCTGTTTTATGGTATTATATATCTAGGGGAGCCCAAAGGGAACCAAAGCATGAAAACATAGAGAAGCACTCCTGGATAAAACATATGCATAATTTATGTTCCCTGTGTTTTTGAATGTATCCATAGACATATGAAAGTTTTATTTAACAGATTACACCAAGCTATTGTGGGTGTTTTCAGTATAAAGTTTGAAACTAGGAGCATCAAACCCTCAGCACTTCTCTGGTCTTTTTTGAGACTGGGTCTCACTAAGTTTAATCACTGAGTGTCCCGGGTAGGTTTCTGCTTCAGCCTCCCACAGGACTGAGGCTGCAAGCACACGCCATTGCACCTGGCCACCAAGGCTTCACAGTAGATCACATGATTATTTAGATTTCTACTAACATATATAAAAATCATCTCATTTCTCATCACCACTTTCTTCCATTCCACCTGACTCTGATTGATTTGAGCTGTATTTCTTTCTGACTAACCTAATCTGTGACTAACATTAGTCAAATCTGCTCGAACCCATTGGTAGTCTTGATGTCTATAGTGGTGTAAGTCTGAAATGCCCCCAAAGCCTGTGCATGTGGAAGTCGATTAGATGATAGGGTTCATTGGATTGGCTGGTTGATCCACTGATGGTTTCATGCCCTGTGAAGAGCTGAGGCCTGGTTAGAGGATGGGTCACTGGGCGGGACCTGGAGGTGTATATTCTTGTCCCAATCACCACCCTTCACTCTCTCCGCTACCTGTCCACCTTGTCACAAGCTGCCTTCCGCACACCAAGGCCTCCTGCCATCACTGGCCAACCATGTCTAAATCAAGACATCTAACACCGAGCTAAAATAAACCTCTCCTCCTCTGAGTTATGGGTGTCAGGTGCTTTGTGTCAGTGAGAGAAGAGTGACTTAGACAGTGCCTTTCTCACCCTTAGCATCCATTGGGTAGTTAAGACTCTGTCTTTACAAATGTGCATTACAATTTTGCCATGGGCCAAAAGTACACTGAGAATTGTGTACACATCATCTCTTAATTTTCATCGCTGCTTTGAGTAATGGGTATATTTTCAGATTTTTTAGATTAAAAACAGTCAAGGCTCAGAGGTGTTAAGTAATTTGTTGGTGTGTAATACCATTGTTTATGCAAACTTCAGGGACTTATTTGTACTCTTCAAGTAATTCAAGCAAAGCATTCTCTATTGTTCACTTTTTAAAACATGGGTTTATGCAAAACAGAGGATTTTTTGTGTTTTGAGAAGGAGAGACAGTTTCTTTGTCTAATATTAGCCTTGCAAATTGAATGTACTCATTCTCTTACACACGTGCATGTGCATTTAATTTGTTTATATATACACATGTCATTAAATTTCACCCTTTCTTTTTTCAAAGCATTAACTTCTTTGAGAACCATGAATAAGAAGTGGTTCTTCTCTCCTATTGATTTAGAAAACCTTTAGCAAAAAAATAAAAAGATGATGTGGAATCACAGTAAATGGCTTGGATTGTGAGCCCTCTCAGTACTGTGGACATTCAGAGAGGGGAGGATTCAGGGAGGATGGGGTGGTCTCTCCTCACACTCAGCAGGCCATCTCCTAGCTAGCTCAGTGGGAGGAGGAGGGGGCGTGGCTAGAAAATGACTCAAAAGTGAGAATAAGTGGTTGGAAAGCTTGGGAAGGAGGGAGGGTAGGGTTTAGAGCAGGGAGTGGTCAGGGACAGTGGCTGCAATGATTTTGATGAAGCATAATGCTGAGAGCAAGAAAAATCAAAGAAAGTTAAGAGGATGGAATGTGAAGCCATGTGGGCTTGAGCCATTTAGTTCAAGCAAGAGCTTAAACTAAAGAAGCAAACTAGGAAAATGGGAATATCGTACAAATACACACGAACTCTGAGCCTACTCTGTTTCTCCCTCACACACACACTTTAAAGCTTATTTTCCTGTAAGTATTTTCTTTGTGGGGCTGGGGATTGAACTCAGGGCCTGTACATCCTAAGCAGGCACTCTGCTGCTGAGCTATACCTCCGGCCCTTTATTTTAACATTTGAAAATACATTTAAAAGTACTGTAAAGGAATATCCAGAATGTATTAAAATGTTTTTCTTTATTTACATTCATCAATAGCCAGTAGTAAATGAGTATCCTGCAGCAAAGTATGTAAGGTACTGTACCAGTGTAGGCGGTGCATTATGGGAGAGAGCTGTTAAAGTGGACAAAAGCTGGTCCCAGTGGCACAGGCCTATAGCCCTAACACTCTAGGAGGCTGAGGCAGGAAGATCACATGTTCTAGTGGGCAACTTAGCAACTTAATGAAACCCTGCCTCAAAATAAAAATAGTCAAAAATGAGCTGGGGATGTAGCTCCGTATGAAGGCCCCTGAGCTTGATGTCCAATACCACAGTAAATATATCCATAGGAAAAAGATCACTAGGCTTGTATTTTTTTTCTCAAGGTACATCCTGGAGATCTTTCTGTACTAAAGCATAGGTATTATTTTCATTCCTTTACACAGCTGTGTAATATCCCATTGATACGCTAATATAGGCCTGCTTGCTTGAGTGTGTCTGTACCAGTGGTAGGGGGCCTGGGGCAAGGTTGGAAAAGGCAGGAGTAGACACTCCTGTGTCTTTGGAAGTTAGCCCAGCTTCTCCTCCATAGGACTTAGACAGTTGTGCACACATGTCACTGTTACATAAGAGCCTCAGTCCTCCACAGCTTATCAAACTGAGGGTGCTGGTAAGCCTCAGGCATTGATCAGTGTAATAGGTAAGGGCGCGATTCCCACGTAGCTTTTATTTGTATTTCTTGTGTGGTGTGATTCCTAAGTTGGGCAGAATTAGAAAGATGGGGCCAAGGACGGAAACAAGGAAAGCAGGAAAAGTTTAACCTTTAGCCAATTGTTATTTAAAAAAAAAAAAAATGAGGGACCTCAAGGAGAGCAGAGCAACGGCAGGGCCACCGAGAGGGCAGTTGGAGTAGTGGCCACTGCCATGAAGCCTTAATTCAAGTTGTGTTTTCTTTTAAAACTCAGGCAGCTAGATGTGAATCAGAGTTAGGGTAATATCACTAACATGCCTTGTCTTCACAGTGCTTTCATATTTTTGTTCATCAAGAGCGAAATACCGAACAGCACGTGCTCTCCGGACACCACGCCGCTGATGACGGAGCACGTGAGTATGGTAGCGGAGGCAAGTGGCTTAGGGAAATTGAGATAAAGAGGAAGTGGATAAACTTAAAACTAAGATGAGAAGGTGTGTCTTCTTGTCATGCATGGTTGTATAAAATATCTTGGCAACTTTATTACGACTAGGCCTGTATAATATCAATCAATTTCTCCATGAACAGATTTATTCTTATTAATAGTAAATTCCTTCTAGGAAAAAAGTATATATCCATCATTCAGGATGATTTTTGGATTTGTACAGTAGGTGAGCCCAGCATCCTGGAAGGGGACATAAAAACAATGTCAGAGAGGAGCAGAATGAGTGAGCTCTGGTTGACACGTGGCAGAAGGAGCCGGGGGAGGAGTTGTAAGCAACGTACTGGGAACATGGAACTACACTTGATTCAAGTACTCTAGCCTGACCACCTTAAGGGAAAGACTGACATATATAAAAGGTCATTGTCTTGACCCAGAAAGACCTAAATTAATCTGGAATAGCACACATAAGTCACATAAAGCTGCCCCTGAAGAAAACTGCCCAGCACAAGTACCAGAGGCTGTGGGTGCAAAGGTGGCTCTAGGCGCACTTCACTGCCATGCCAGCCAGGCCCGGGCCCTGCTTTCCTGCTGCCTACAAACCCAGGGCCCCCCTCCCTAGGGTGCCACCTCCCTCCCTCTTCTCCTTACTCCAAATTCAGTTCCTTCCTTATTCTTTCCCCCCTCCTCTCTCAACTAAGGTGGCTGAATCCTTGCTTCAGTTGGCACGAAAGCTGAAGGATGGTTTAACCAAAAGTCAATGGTGTTTATTAGTTTATAGGCATCTCTAACTTGGAAGGATCTTGAGCAGAATGGAAGGTTGGGAGTTTCTGGCCTTCTTCGCCTAGTATTTGAGAAATCCAGGTGCCTCCCAATCTGCCAGATGCAGAGGAAGATAAAAATACAACTAGCTGGGCATGGTGGTGCATACTTCTAATCCAGCACTTTAGGAGGCTGAGGCAGGAAGATCAGAAGTTTCAGCCTAGCCCAGGCTACAGCATCTTAGTGAAATCCTATCTCCAAATTGAAAATAAAAAAGAACTGAGGGCCTTAACTCAATGCAAAGAGCTTAGATTTAGTCTTAGACTGATTCACAGACAGATAAATTTAGTAAAGTTAGATCATAGGCTAATTCAATTTTTCTAAGCAAGGTGAAAGTTTATAAACAAATTAAATTTAAAGACACATGAAAGGCAAGACAGGTTAGTAGGAAGCTGTACATCAAAAGCTTCTTACAGCGAAATAAAACATTATCGGCAAAGAAAAAGTTGGCTTAGCACATGACAAAGGACTCAGTTCAAGTGTCTTGTCTCATGACAGTGTGGATAGGAGACACTTCAGCTAAGAGGCACAAACGGTTACATTTGATGGTAGAAATATGACTTTCTACATAATTTTTCTGACTTATCATATTAGACTAATCTTGAAATATGGCTTTCAATATTTCATTAGATTTTTTTTGGTTTTTTTGATTTTGGTTTTGTTTTTTAGAAATCATAAGAATGTTTCCTGCATACAAATGCAACTTGGCTTTGGGCATTTCCAGCCAGGAGCATCTGAGCTTCTCTCGGTTCCAGTGTCTTTAGACACTGCCAAAAGACAGACATGAGCTATAAGCGTTAGTCACTTTTCCATGTTCCCGTAAGGACCTCGAGCTAGCTGTGCATCTAGCTGTGAGTGTTTTAAGTGGAGAACCCACCTGACAGATGGAAGAGCAGAGTCAGCAGCCACTGGTCCAGCGCCGTAAGGGAAAGTAATGAGTGTGACAGCAGCCGGCCGACTTAGCCACTGAGGGAGACTCAGAACACATAGGCGACACCTTGGAGTTTTCAGATGTGTTGGAGAGGGACAAGAAGACCCCTGGTGGTCTGTGGTCTCCAGTGTGATTGCTGATTGAACATTCTCCGTGTTTTGTCTTGTGCCAATGTTCCAGCAGGCCATCAGCACGACCCCAGACGCCTGCGCAGGCTCCTCCTGGGTGGACAGGCTGTCCACCGCGCACCACCGCATAGTGTGAGGACAAGGAACTTTTTGCTCCCTCCTCTGCGTTGCATTTGGTTAAAGTGGGGAGTGACTGAAGTGGCTTGGTGTCGATCTGAGAATGCAAGCATGGGCTCCTAGCTCTTGGGGAGAGGTTACCTTTGTCCCTTGCTAAAGGAAAGGCACAAAGGTAGGCCTCTGAGCTCAGCTGCTTGGAGAAGTACTGAGCTATTGCAGGGTCTCTAACCTGTAAGCCAGTGACAAAGGCAAGGTCACTGTGCTTCACTCCTGGAGAGGGAGAGGGAGGAGGGAGAGGGAGTAGGAAAGGTCAATGAGGACACGCTGTGCTTTTACGTGATTGAAGTAGCCATAAACGTGGCAGCCACGAGAGAGCAGCCAACCTGCAGAACTGCTTCAGAAAGTGGCAAGAACCACCAGGCAGGTGTGTTCGAAGGGAGGGGCACTGTAGAGGGGAAGCAGTGGCAGTGTGTCTTTTACGATAACAAATTGTTTTTAAGTAAAAAGAAAAGCTTTCACGCTTAGGTGAAAAAGATAGAATGAAAAGCCACATGTTTCCCGCAGTTAAAACTGATTGGGATGACTCAGGGGAGGCTGCGCAGGGCCGAGGCCGCAGCACCGGAAGTCCTGCCCTCCTGCTAGATGGTAGCACCCCGAGACTTACGCACCATCAAATGCAGTGGAATGTCTGTGCCCTGTGAGTCCTGCCCTTGACGTCTCCATCATCAGGACTCGGAGTCTGGCTGAACATCAGCCTGCTCTCTGCAGGTGTCAGTCTGGGGTTCCTTTTTTCCTTAGCCAAAGAAATACCAAAGCGCATAGTAAGGGACAGCTCGCGTCTTGTAATTCACGGCTAATTTGAGCTTCCTGTGCCGACACTTTGAGTCAAGAATGTAAAGCTTTTTTTTTCCTCTGCAGTGCCAGGGAGCCAGCCCAGGGCCTGGGTCATGCTAGGCAAGTGCTGCATGCCTGAGCTATTCCCCAGTTGAAAGCTTTTCCTCTGATAGTGTAGACCCTCCTGCATACTGGGAAGGAAGCAGCTCAGTGTGTATCTGAGTCAGTTAAACGAGCGAAGGGAGGAATGCGCAGCAAGCTTTGAAGGAAATACGGATGTTGCTGTTTTTGATTCAAAATAAAACCTCTTTCAAGCAAATGCGTGTGGGAGAGAGAGAGAGAGAGAGAGAGAGAGAGAGAGAGAGAGAGAGTGGGGTGGTGGTGGTGTGTGCAGTGTGTTGGGGGTGGTACCGGGGATGGAGCCCAAGGGAATGTTGCGCTGCGGTGTGGCTCAGCGGCTACATTGTACGAGCCCCAGGTCCCATCTCTAGCACCACCGAGTAGCTGGGCGTGGTAGCACAGGCCTGTGGTGCCAGAAATTAGCAAGCTGCGGCAGGAAGATTGCCGTGAGTTAGTTCGAGGCCAACTCACTCTTAGAGGATGGAGGCAGAGGCTGCGCTGCTGGACTCATGACACCTTGGGGCGTTCTTTGACCTCTGCCAGTGGCGCAGCTAGAGGGGAATGGGCAGTTAGAGCGGTTTGCTGTGAGATCTGCGTTCTGAAGCGAGCCTCACTCTGGAACCTATCTGTGTGTGGGAGGACCCTACTGCTCCGGGCAGGGGTTCACAGTGGTTTGTTTCCGCTTCTTAAGGGGCTGCAGTCTCGCAGTGGCATCCGGGATACTCTACGGCTCCACATTTGTGCCGATCATTTACATCAAGGACCACGGCAAGAGAAATGACAGTGTGTATGCAGGGGCGAGCCAGTACGGTGAGTGGGGATGGAGGTGACATCACACACACTGTCAGTGCGGATGCAGGGAACCCCGGACGGTGAGGGGGATGGGGTGACGTCACACACTCACTAATGCTTACTCTCTATGACTATATATAGGGTCATGAGGGGGTAAATCTTGGCACGTCAGTTCTTCTATCTCTGTAGTGTTCATTAGAAAGGCCCCAATGGCAGATAGCAGTAAAGGGACTGCTGGAGTATGTGTATGTGCTCTTTAACGTACAGAGAGAGTCAACTGCAGGCAGGATTCCTTTTAACCACTGGGACCTTAGCACTGGTTTCTGGCTTCTGGCACAATATGGAGATTCTTTTCTAGATAAACCATATCTAGGGAAATATGCATTCTTCTACCTGTGTTAGGAAGGCTAAAGCATAGTGCATTGTACTTTGAAATCAAGTAAAGGTCAAAATATAGTCCTCTTACTCCAGGGAGATGACGTTCCCGGCACAGAGTGGCACGTGGCAAACCCCAGCATAATACTTCCTGATCCTATCTGTTTCCAGAGATAAAAGTTAATCTCAAAAATAAACTCAATATCTAGCCCAGGTCAGAAGCAGCGAGGGAGGCTGGACTCGTGGGGTCCTGCAGCTACACTGAAGCATGGGCCATTCCTATACAATAATAAGGAAATAAAACAGTGGGGTGAAATTCCTCATGAGGTGATGCAGAAAAGTAACTTTATGTGTGTTCAAATAAGGGAGACGTCTGGAGAGCAAATGCCACTAGGGAAAGATGGATGAGCGAGCTGAGGTTTCAAGTTGACTTTAACAAGTGGATAGAATTAGACAGATACCATAGTTTCCTGGCCTTTTTTTTTTTTTTTTTTTTTTTTTTTTTTTTTTTTTTTTTTTTTTTTTTTTTTTTTTTTTTTTTTTTTTTTTTTGACCAGGGACTGAACACAGGGCCTTATCTCTGAGCTATATCTCGAGCCACTTTTCATTGTTGATTTGAGACAGGATCTCATTAAGTTGCTAAATTTTCCAAGCTGGGCTCAAATTTGTGTTTCTCCTGCCTCAGCCTCGTGAAGTGCTGGCATTACCGGCCTGCACCAAGAGGCCTGGCCCCGCTTCGTTTTCTCTCTAGCCCCATGTACAGGACTTAAACCTTTCATTAGCTTCTTCCTTCTTTTAATGTTTACACAAATACTCCTGTATGGTTTTTTTATTCCTTTCATTTTTAAAGAACAAAAGCTAATAAAAGTGGGATATTGTAGGATAAATAAAAAAGAAAAATCAAGAGGGAGGAAATAAAAAGAACCAGGTATGAATTCAAGAACTTCTTACTAAGCTTGTACACTTGCTAAAAAAACAACCACAAAATTGGTTCTGATTTTTCCTATCCACCAAGGAAACCAAATCAGTCAGAGGTTACAACAAGATGCATAAAAAAAGTAGTTGTTCAGGAGTAAAGTCGTTCTTGGGACGGGGACATGATAAGCAACATTCCCCACAATCTCTGTGCATTCACAGGACAGCTAGTTCTTAGGGGTCTGTCTTGCCATGGCTCTGTGTGGAGGCTGATGTGAGTATACATCATTCCAGTATTGTGAAAATTATTCCAGGGAGGCGTCATTATTTTTTGTTTTGGGCTTTTAATAAATCTGTATATGCCATGCCCTGTGCTGTGAGGACCCTGCAAGCCCCACTCAGCCAATCCTCATGGCAGCTGGGACCATGGTCACCATTGCTTTATGGCTGAAACAATCGTTTCATGAGGGTCAGGAGGAAATTTGCTCAAGTCCCAAAATTATTGAGTAGTGCAATGAGGCTCTGCACTAGGTAGTCCATGCTTTTAACCACTGCGTTATGCTGTCCTTGTGGTGGCCCGTACAGGGGGTATGCTAATTTATAACTCAGAAGTATGGCTCAATATTTAGAAGAGTAGAAAAACTCTCTGCACTTCAAATTTTCATTCCCACACTTGCCTGCTCATCCTTGTCATAATATTCAGAGACAGAATACTGAGTCCGGTGTGGCTTTCTCAGCCAGGAACCTGTAGCGACCCATCTGTGTGGCCAGAGTGCCATCTGCTCACACTGTCACTGGGACTAGGGTTTCTTGGAGATTGGTCATGTGCTGTTGCCCTCCCCCACCCCCTGTGACGGGTTTTAGTAAAACAGCTACACAAAGCCCTCTCTGGAGGAGCTCCCTCAATGGCTCTCTGTGTGGCCGTCCTGCCACAGGGCTGCCAGTCTGTGGTGGATCCATGGACCTCACAGAACTGGCACCTCCTAATTTTATTTTAATTCCCATCCCAGTGCAGTCTGCCCAGAGACTTGCTACAGCTGCCACAGTCATTAGTAAAATTAGGTACGAATACCCGAGGAGTTTGCTTTGCTTTTTTGGTTTTGGTTTTGTTTTGATACCAGGGTCAAATCCAGGGTCTTCACGCCGAACCACATCCATAGCCCATTATTTATTTTTGATTTCAACATGAGGTCTCACCAAGTTGCAAACTTGCCCAGGCTAGACTCAAACTCATGGTTCTGCTGCCTCAGTCTCCCAGAGTGATGGACTGCAGGGACCCAGCATAGGCAGAAGCATTAACATGATCACTCATAATGGTACCTCTAATTTAGCTCTGCTAAAAATGAATATAATAATAGCCTTTTAGATTTGATGACAGTATCTTCTCTACAAGTTCATATTTCTCTGTTTTAAATCTATAAATTAAAATTTGGTACAAAGAGTGTGCAGAAAACTAGGATGATTGAAGTTTCTTTGACTCTTGACAAAGTTTGTGAGTTTTGTGAGTTTGTTTTATTTTCAGAGATTTAAGCATACTTGGGGTGATTCTAATGATGCTTGAGAGTTTTCTCCTCTGCATTTTCAGATTTAGACTATGTCTTGGCGCACTTCAGTGGCATCTTTCTTGCAAGTACAGTCTTCTTTCTGGCCTACTGTATAGCCATGAAAAACAGTCCTAGACTCTACCCTGAGGCTGTCTTACCAGGTAAGAAAATGAACAGAAAATCTTATGACTGTGTGAAAGTATTCTCCACTCATCTAGCTTGCAAAATTGTCTCCTGGAAACCCAGCTGTTCTTTGAATGTGTGTTTGTATGCTTGCACACACACATGTACGTGTGTGTGTGTTTGTGTGTGTGTGTGTGTGTTCATTCTCCAAGTTGCTTTTGGCCCAGTTCACCAACAAATAAATATGAGCTATTGAGACCTCTGTACAATACCTAAAATGTATTGAACAATAAATCTAAGATTTCTTCTTGTGCCCAAATCTTTTTTGTATTGATCATCAGTTTTTATTACTTCTCTTTCGCCATCTAAGGAATCATATTAAGAAATAAAGGCTCTGTGAATCGGCAGTTATGTAGGAAAAGTTTCTGCAGAAAATAAGAGATTAATATAGAGTCCAAAGAAAGTCTAAGTTAAATGCCAATGCTTTTGATCTTAACCCATTATACATTGATTGTTAAAATAATACTGATCTCCTTTTCAGGGGTTTGCTGTAATATAATTTGGAATTTAGATTCACATGTAAAATTTTCAAAGAATAAAATAAAGCAAAAGTTAGAAATTCAATTTGAATGTGTGAGTGGTTAGTGTAGAGTATGCTATCTTCTAGGAAAACGGAAGAACACTTACAAAATGCTTCTCTTAACTACTGTGATATTTACCAGAACATCTTCTTTCTGGTGTAGATGCTATTTTGACTCAGGCTCTGAGACTTTTCCTCCTTCCCTCTAGCTTCTTTCCGAGCACTGATCCTTTTTATGTCTGGGGATCAGAGTAACAGTGTTTGCAAGGGACATTAAGATCCAGTCGTCCCCAGGCCCCTTTTCACTGCCCAGTGTCTTCTTCCTTTGCTACACTGGGCACTTTAATGTCAATAAAAGGGAAGGCTTGGCCATTGCACCCTTGCTCTTAGCTGTCAAGGGCAGAGGAATTGCTTGGCTTCTCAGATGATTACAAAACCCAGGTTAGAAATCCACATGGACTAACAGTGTTGGTAAGATGTATTTCTCTGCATACTCCGATACTCCGTGGTGAGGCAGCTGTGGCTCTTTCCTGACCCAGCCCACCCACATCTGCTGTCGCTGTGTTTCAGGGGTCCTGTCAGGAGTGCTCTGGGCAGTAGCCACCTGCTGCTGGTTCATAGCTAACCACTCTCTCAGCGCCGTGGTCAGTTTCCCGATCATCACTGCCGTAAGTAGCCTAGTTGTTTTTTTTTTCCCTCGAAGTTTTGTTTTATGTACGTAATGCTATTTTTTTTTGGAAGCAATCTTTCAGAGTCATGAAACACTGTGGAGGAATGTGATTGTTTCAGGTAAAAGATTCAGGTAAATAAGTGGCCACTCCCTAATCTTCATGTCCCCCAATGTCAAGGAATGTACATATCCTGGTTATAACGGGTGTCCTGTGCCTTCATAACCTTGTAGCTTTCTGTTTGGTCATTGGCAACATCAGCTTTCCATCACTGAGGTAGCAGGATCTTAATTTGGCTCACAGTTCCAGAGATGTCAGTCCATGGCTGGCTCTAAGGCAGAATCATCATGGTGAAAGGTGTGGAGGACAAAGCTGCCCTCCCCATGGCAACAGGAAGCAGAGCCAGAGAAGGAAAGAACCAGACACAGCTATGCCCATAGTGGCATCCTTCCCCACTTCCTAAGATCTCATCACCTCCAGGTGGTACCATCAATGTAAATCCATCCTCTGATTACTTAGAGGTCTCATGATCCGCCACCTACATTTTGACATATTTAATCCCCGATGAGGGAAATACATGAATCTACCAAGTTATTGGAAATTTCTTTAGGTCCAACCTCCTAATTGGAACAGAAAAGGACCCAAAATCCTTCCAAGAAGGTGTTTGTTCCTTATCATTCCATGGTAGAGATATCAGGGAAATATAGCAGGTAAAAGGGCAAAAAGTGTAGCTATAAAATGCTTCTAAAAATCTGTTAAGGAAGGTATATTGTGTGGTAAGTTCCCCAGCTACAGATGCAAATGGCATTTGACTGTATTAATACTATTATTTATTAAAAGAAAGTCTTTACTCATAACAAATTTAAACATTTATTCTTATCATATAGTGATTTTACTCTTTCAATTAAATTATACTTGAATTACCGGATTCTCCAAGAAGCGTTTAATGCAATTTTGTGTACCATATACAGATATAGTAAGTTGCACAAGACAAAGAGAAATAAAACATGAATAGAAAAATCAGAAATATGGAAAGGACAATAATGGATGCAAGTAGCATACATTTAAGCTGCTAGGATTAAACATTAAGCCTTACTTTGTGCTTCCAAAAGATAATTCTCATTGGCTAGTTGCTTATTATTTCCTCAGAAGAAAATTTTCTTGCACTGAATTCCTGAGACAATTTATTATATGAGCTTCATAAAGGGGACAAAAGTGTTATGGTAAATAGAGAAATGACCTTTCTTCTCTCTCAATCTCTCTCTCTCTCTCTCTCTCTCTCTCTCTCTCTCTCTCTCTCTCTCTTTCTCTCTCTCTCTCTCACTCTCTCTCTCTCTTTCATTCTTTCTTTCATCTGGTGAATGCTGGGGTTTAAACCCAGGGCTTCCAACACACTGAGTTACTTCCCCAGCTCTTCAATTACCTTTTGAAGCAGGAGCTTGTGAGATTGCTAAATTCCCAAGGGTAGATTTGAACTTGCAATCCTCCTGCCTCAACCTCCCAGAGTACTGGGAGTACAGGCCTCTGCCACCAGGCCCAGCTTCCCCACCACTTTTCCTTGTACTGAGGTGAAGGCTGAAGCCCATCTGGGTAGCGACAGTTCATGGGATAGGTGGGTGTGACAGGGGCTTTGGGGAGTGTGCACTCTGGGCTCTGGAGACTTGCCCATCAAAGGAATGATGCATGAGACACAGCAATAGAAGCTGAGCCTCTCATTGGCCAGGTGTAACCTCTTCATGAATAGTCATTGGTTAAGAGCCCTGCCTGGGGGACATGAGGGGTACTGGTCTCTGTGGCTGCTGGCTTCTTGCTGGGTTTTACCTTGTCCTGCTACTCAAGGAGCATTGTCCACCTAGAGAAAAGACCCTGTCCCCATCCTCAAAGATCTTAACAGTCCTTTCTCTGTTCTTTTGGTAGGGCTGAATTTGACAAGAGTTATCTTAATATAATATTTCAAAAATCCCTACCACCAAACTTCAAAAATCGAAAACATGGTAAATCTTACTTAACCCTGAAGTCACTGGTCCAGTCCTAGCAGCTCTGTTCATACCAGGCACTGGTGTTCTGTAGGCCGGCCCCCTGCCTCGGGCGCTGGACTGGAAATTTCTGAACAGTAGAATTTATTCTATTTTTCTGTACATTAGTCAGCTTTCCATTCAATGAGGAAATACCTGAGAACATCAACACAAAGGGGGAAAGATTTATGTTGGCTTGTGGTTTCAGAGATTTCTGTTCACGGTCATGTGATTGTGTTACTTTTAGTCCTGAGTTGAGGCAGAAACAGCAGGGCAGAAGGGGCAGCAGAGGAAAGCTGCTCCCGTCAGGGCAGCCAGGAAGGGGAGGGTGTGATGCAGACGGGGGTCGGGGGGAGGGGAGGTGTGGGGGTGGAAAAGTGCCCAGAAAGAGCAAGGGACAAAACAGACCTTTCTAAGTCACGCTCAACTCCAAGTGACCGTTTTCTCCCGTTAGGGCTCGTCTCCTGAGGGTTCTGTTATCTCCCAATAGTCCATTCAGTTATGAAACCCCTGAGGATTAATCCACTTCTGAAATCAGAGTTCTTGTCACCCAGTCACTTGCCGAAAGCCCACCTCTGGGCACAGTTGCATAGGGACCAAGCCTTCAGACATGCCAATCGTGGGGACCAGTTCATATTCAAACTATGACAATTGGCAAATACATTTTAATCAAAAAGGCAAGAACCCAGGAGGAAGGGGGTAAGAGCCTCTAACCTCTCCACCCAGTCTCATGATAATTTAAAAAACTGCTTCAGCTGACTGCTTTCCAAGGCTGATATATATGTGTAATTTGTACTAGTTCTTGAAAGGCAACTAGACCATTCCAACTGTCAAAACAGCTGCAGAGTCTGTCCTCCCGTTGACCTGTGCTTGTATTATTTTTAAGCACCACTTCCTGCATCCACATTACTCCTCCCAGACACTCTCGGGCCATGTCCAAATGAATGCATAGGAAATCATCACACAGCATAGGTGTGGTGGCGTGTCCCCAGGATCTCAGCACTTTGGAGGCCGAGGAAGGAGGATCTTGAGTTGGAGCCCAGTCAGCACTACTCATTCACTTTCTCATTCTCAAGAACAAAACAAAACCGTTAGACAGAAAGCTTCACAGGGCAGCGGTGCCCAGTGTTCTGTCTCCCACTATGTTCTCAAATGGGAAATGCATTTTTCAAATTAAAAAGGATAAAAGTTCTTTAGTGACCGGCAAAACATTAACACCGCTTTCCCTCTTGTGCTGTTTGCTCCTGTCTCTAAAGGTGCTGCCTGGAAGACCCTTGTGTATCTCACTTGCCTCAGATCTGGGGGCACAGGACTTTCGCTCCTACATGAAATGTCCTTCTTTTGACCTTCTGCACACCTTGCCCCTTTTATGCTGACTGTGTAGATACAGAGGAAAAGAGAGTACAGTATTTTTTTGCTTCACATCCATGCCAGGAGTGCAATTAAGCTTGATTGCCCCAGTCATCTGGACAGGTGGAGGAGGGTGGGGAAGACGTGGGGAATCGTGTGTTTGAAACTCCTCCAGAGCTCCTGCAGAGATGGGAGAGGAGCTCCTGTGACACACCTTGTCCACACAGACCATGCCCTGCCAAATTCCTTTTATTTTGTTTCCTTTTAACTAAACAAAATTTAACACCAAACCCAAACAGCTTCCTGTTTTGAAAACTTGCAGAATCGTTCCTTCTCTTTATCTCGTTTCTCCCCATTTCCTTTGTCCTGTGATACTTCATTCTCGTCCTTGTGTCCTGTTCCCTATGCCTTTTGTGGGGCTATCTCCTCTATCTTTCCATATAACTATCATTACCATTATTGTGTTTAATGTTAGACATACTCAATGGCTCTGCAGTTGTGGCATTTTTTAAAAGTAGCTATTCGTTGTTTCAATAAGCACACTACTTTTCAAGCCCAAAGAGCATGCTAAAATTTCTCCATCTGTGAGATTGTGAAAACCTGAAGAAAGTTACAATTTTGTTCATATATTTTATCTTGTTAATCCCATTTCTAGTCTTCTGAAGAACTAAGTCCATAGAAAATATCAGCCCGTTGTTTATTAAAATAATTGATTAGGGAAAAGCATTCTACTGCACAAAGTATTGCAGCATCATCAAGATAATGACACCAAAGAACATCCAGGAAAAGAAATTTTCATTTAGTATTTAATGCTCTTTGATGCTTAGCTTATTGTGGAGGCAGGGTTAGGGTTGTGGGCAGTTTTCCCTGAAAATATTTTTACATTGTCTCCAATTTCCTGCAATTACATAGAGCACAGTTCTGAGAAAATATCCACTTTAATTAAAGTTCTTATTTTTATTTAAGGGTCCAGGATTTATAGCTGCACTGTGGGGTGTCTTCATTTTTAAGGAAATACAGGTATGTAAATGACAAGGAGTTTTTACAAGTAGGGTCCATTCAAGTAAGAAGGTAAGAAGGACTATTTGCGGCTGTTGTGTCACTGTCTGAGTACGGCGAGGGATGCGTGGGACGCGTGGGATGTGTGGGCCCAGGGAAGACAGCTCACGGAAGCAGGCCACGGTGCGAACAGTCCAAACGTCCCTGTGCCTAGATGGGAGGGAAGGTGCCAGAGCTGGGGTACGTGTGATGAGACATCAGGCCTCTCTGCACCTCCATCCCAACAGGGAACATGCTGAGTTAGCTTTTATTTTCCTGAAGTGATTGTTGGTAAATAACTTATAAGAGAGATATTTGTAATGTGGTGGGTAAACAAGATAACGTTTTACCACAAAGGTCAAACTGTCCTTTGAGGCATAGGGAATTTGGGATCTACGACTTCATGCTGACCCAGGACTCCCCAAGTTCTCTGTGTTAAACCAGAAACTTCATAGGAAAGCATTGCGATGACAGGCAACTGGCTTTCATTGTCCTTCCAGATGTAGTAACAGGAATTAAGACTCACCATGGACTGTTCCAGGAAAAGTGCATGGGCTCCATGGGGAGCTGGGGCCTCACACAGTGGTTAGAGCACTTACCTAGGAAGTCCCTCAGGACCACGCTAGGCATGGTGGCAGGAGGATTGCTGTGAGTTTGAGGCCAGCCTAGATTACATAGTGATTTCAGGACCAGGCCCAAGAGCTAGACCCTTAAGAAAAAATTAAAATTATATATATATATATATATATATATATATATATATATATATATAATTTTGTGATAGATTTTAATTATTATTAAAATAGTAGAAATCAAAGGCCTGATGTCACTCATTGTGGACTGTACTTGCCTTGCTGTTCAGCATCATAACAAGTAGTTCCTGCCGCAAGGAAGGTCTGACTGGGGTAAGCGCTGAGAACCATGGAGGAATATGTTCTTAACTGATCTCTTAAAACAAACTGAAGTTCGGCCAGGCCTGTTGGCACACACCTGCAATCCCAGCCCTCTGGGAGGCTGAGGCAGGAAGCTTTCAAATTTGAGCCCAGCTGGGCAACTTAGCAACTTGGCAAGACCCCATTTCAAATAATAACAGGCTGTGGCTATAGGTTAGTGCAGCAGTGCAAAGGCCCTGAGTTCACTCCCCAGTACCCCCAAATCAACTGAAATTCAAAGCATTTCATCCATTCTAAATGAAATATTTTAATGAATTAGAATATTTAGATTCAGAATTGAATTTTTATTGTTTATATTCTTCAAGAGTGATGTGAAAGCTTTATAGACCCAAGGTTGCTTTCATGCACTTTTTTTTTTTTTGCTGAAATTCCATTCTATAAAAAATAACTCTATGTCAAAAAGGTTATCAATCTGTCTGCAAATATTTGATTCCCCTGAAAAATTATGTTCTTTCCATTCAGTTACATATTATCCTGTGTAAGATGCTGATGCCTTAGACAAGTACAAGTTAATGGCAGTAATGTGTCTGCAATTAGTTTAAAGCACTTGAAAATTATTTTAGTTACTAATATAAAAATAATAATAGCTATTTAAAATCCTCTTTCCTTCATACAAGCAGACCCTCCTTCTCCTGCACCTCTCTTCCCTCCCCCCTCCCTCTCCTTCTTTGTGTTGCTGAAGATCAAGCCCTGGGCCAAGACTGAGCTACACTCCCAGCCAATTATTTTTGCTTTTGAAATGTGTGCTTGTGTGTTTATGTGTGCGTGTGTGCATATGTACGTGTGTGTGTCCATGAGCCACTGTTCCTCACCTGCAGAGGGCGTGCTTGCGCTGACATCTCAGAGTGCTGAGACTCAGTGACCCAGACAATTCAAGTCTCAGCCTAGAGCAAGGTTCGTCTCCGCTACACCCAAGGCGAAGCCGCCCACCCTCATCCAGTCCTCCATCACGCTGAGGAACAACCTAATTTTGCTTGCTACGAGCGGGCATACATCTTAGTAAGCACTAAGGAAGGGCAGCGTCTTTGGCTGTTGTCACCTCCCTCCCCGTCCTGGATGATAAACTGGAGATGGAACCTCCAAGTGAGCGCAGGGAGTAGGCTGAAGGAGGCCACAGCCAGCAGCCTGGGCCGCCTGTCTTGACAGGACCCCCAGGTCCTCCCAGACAGGCCTTCAGGTCGCACAGCCTGTCCTGGGGCACCCTCCCTGACACGGGCCTGGGGAGAGGCTCAGGCATCAGCTCTGTCCTGGGGTCAGCACAACAGAGCCCAGGCGCTGCCGTGAGCCCACTCCCCCCACAGTCAGCCTACCCCATCTCCCCCTTCCCGCAGTCTCATCCCCATGGCCTCCAGTTGTCTCAGAAGGACAGGCTGCAGGACAGATCTGCCTCTGGGGCCCCAGTAAGGTTGCAGTGCCCCCTGCTGATGTGATAGGAGCCGGGGCTTCTCTCTGGGTCTTTGGCACAGTGGTCTTCAACAACACTGATCCCTGGTGTCAGAAAGGCTGGGAAGCACTCTACATGACTTATAGTTAGGTTGTTGCTGTTCTCTCTTTTTAAAATATAGCAATATTTGATTTAACCATTGGAAGGCCTACATACAACCCAAAAGCATACATCTGAAAGTCAGGAAGCTTTGAGTTCTGTTTTGACTTCGAGGGGTTCATGCATTGCCGCTGAACATTGGGTTTCATCTATGAGAAGGGAAATGTGCCAGCAGGTGGTGACCCCAAGACGGGGCCAGCCCAGACAGCTGGGGACGCCTGAAGGACCTGTGAAAGGTGGTCAGAGCCTGCATGCTGGCAGGACGGCAGATGCCTCTGGGGATGTGAGAGAGCTACTTCTCCGAGTCTGGGGATTTATCCTGTGAGATACTAGAACTGATCGAGCTGTTCCCCCAGAGATAGATCTTACAGGATATGCAATGTCTCTGCTGATTCAGAAGACGGCCGGGGCTCCCTCAGACCTGAGCTCAGCGGCCCTGGTAACTCCTGGGGCTCCTCCCTGTCTAGGCTCGTCTCCATCCCTCATCTGTACTCAGTCGCCCCCTGCTGGAGGGCCACAGTGGCTTCCTGACTGACCCCAGGGCGTCCATTCTGGCCCTTCTGCTCTGCTCCCACGTTACAGAAGACTCTGATCTTGCAGCAGGGCAGCTGCCTGCACCTCTGGTGTAAGCCCTGGCATAGGAGCCCTGAACACTAAGGGGGCTGTGGCTCTCTAACCTCACTTTGGTTATTTTTACTGTGTTTGTTACTGTTCGATTGTTTGCGGTACTGGGGTTTTAGCCCAGTGGTACTATACCACTGGGCTGTATCTCTAGCCCTCCTTTTTAGTATTTATTTGTTTATTTATTTATTTATTTATTTTGATTTGATTTTTCCATGGTTCTGGGAATTGCACCCAGAGACTCCTCAGCTCTTGTTTTATTTTGATTTTGAGATAAGTCTTACTAAGTCACTATGTTACCCACGCTTGTGATCCTCCTGCTTCGGCCTTCAGAGTGCTAGGATTATAGGCCTGTGCCACCAGGGCCAGCGTGCATTTCTTTCTTTCTTTTTCGTCCAGACAAAGCCTTGCTGGGTTGCTCATACGGGCCTTGAGCTTGAGATTGTCCTGCTTCAGCCTGGGGAGATCACAGACACACTCCCCCACAGCAGACCTTACCTAAAGTCACCTCGCTCCGTCGCCCCCTGCTTGCCCAGGCAGCCTGAGCTCTTTCCGGCCCTGGGATAGCCATGCTTTCTCTCACAACAGGGATTGGCACGTAAACCCCGTAAACCCCGTCTGCCAGAGGCCCACCTGCAGCCGGTTTTCCTGGGCAGTCCATGGATTGTTGGTCCTAGAAGCTCCACCCACCCCCTCAACCAGCTGCTTTTGTATTTTGCTTTGTTTGGGCTGTTTTGGCAGTACTACAGATTGGCGCCTTCACACTGAGCTGTGACCCAGGCCCTGTTTTTATTTAAGTGAGATGGGGTCTCACCCAACCACTAAATTGCCCAAGCTGGGCTCCAACTTGCAGTCCTCCGGCCTTGACACCTACACGCTAAGATCACAGGCCTGCACCACCAGGCCTGCCTCTAAACTGCCTCTTAAAGTTCCTAACACTCCCTCACACCGCAGTGGTTTACTTACCAACACCTCTTTGGTGTAGACACATTGTTTTTTAATTCACTCGTGTCTTCCTTATCGCACCGTTAACAGGAGAACGCAGCGTGGGTCTCCCTGCCTTCCTGGGCGGGTGGGTCTGGCATGTCTGCAACAGGATCCCAGTAATCACTGAGAAAGGGCAGAGCGCTTACCAAGTGGCCACCGCGGACCGCGAGGATGGTCCCTCGAGAGCTGGAATGAGTCTAATTTTTGTGCATTCGTTTCAGAGATTTTTTCCCCCTCCTTTAATCTGTTCTGTCATTATTATTCAGGGTCTTCGGAACTACCTGCTCATGACGCTTGCGTTCTGCATCATCCTGGCGGGAGCCCTGTGCACCGCTTTTTCCAAGCTCTAACCGCCTCTGACCAGCAGGGGGCACCAACGGTCAGGACAACGCGTCCAGCCCGCTCTGAGAAGAGGTGCTCATCCTGCAGGAAAGGTTCCCGCCGCCTTGCCGGGGAGAAGACTGGTGGCTCCCCACGCGGGAGAGACGGGACCCTCGGGTTTAGCTAAGCAGAACAATGAAAGGTTCTTTGATGAACTTGATAATGAAGGTAGGACTTTACTGGTGACTGAAGCGCCTTAACATCCCGTCGGATGGGAGCTGTGTTGTGTTGACGGTGTCACGATGTGTACCTCGTGACACAGAATCCAGAAATCAGAATGCAGTTCGCATAGAGAGAAGTCGTCATCTACTGTAACCTAACGGATGGAGAGGAACAGAAATAAATGCTTTATGGATTTACCAGCGAAATTCAGTGCCAAAGCTATCGGGAGCTTTGGCTACAGGCGTGACATTTATTTAAAGGGTTCTGTTTTCACCAAGACTTTTACTTCAAGTTAATGTTGCTCAACTCTGTGCCACCACCCATCTTGGCTCAAATTGCTTTTGTCTCCAGATAACACCCATCCTCAGAGAAAAAAAAATTGCCACCCTTGAGAGTGTGTGCACGACATAATATACACACACAGGTACACATGCGGGAGCACTCCTTGTGCCGCGTGTGGGAAATCCTGAAGTCGCTAAGGTCTGGCTTATGGAACACGACTTAAAGGGACCAACACTCAGTTTTGTGTACATTTTTTTTTCTGAAAAATACTTATTCAAAAACATTTTAACTGGAGGTTTCCCTGTTGAGTTCCTACTTAACTGGTGGTTTCCAGGAGACAAAAGAAAATGACAGATGGTCCAGGTATCATTTCTTCAAGAAGTGGAAATGGGACTGCTGGTACAATGTGAATTGCTGAGGTAAATTTCACCCACCCAGCTTGTGGGACTTTGCTGTGGAGGAAAAGCGCCAGTTACTGTCTTGTGTTGAGTCTGAGGCCAGCCTGCGTGGGCTCCACTCCCTCCTCTGCTTCGTCTTAGTTATGAGACTTCCCAGAGGCTCCAGCCCCTTCCAGGTCCCGCTCCTCAGGTGCACCGCAGGGCTGACAATAGCAGCTGTGTCAAATGGCATAGTTCAAGGGAATTCAAGCCTACATAGGTCCATGAGTGGCAATATCGGGGCAAACACTAAATAATTGTCAGCTCTTATTATTATTTGTTATTTGAGGGGAAATATCTTACAGATTCAGAAATAACTTGCAAGATTACTGTCCCTCTCACTCTCACCCCATCCGATTGCTTTTGGTTCCTTTATAATGACAAATACCACTGGAGTTCCTGTTTAATTATGGAATTACTAATACAGACAAATTCTTGATAACTTTTTAGACCCCCTTTAATTTTGACTTAAAATGTCATTAAACTATGTAAATAACTTTTGAATAAATTGACATGTTACAAAAGCTATTTTTCTTCCTTAAATATATTTTAGCATTCTATATTGGATAGCCTTCCAGTATCCTCTTGTTAGGACTGCCAACTTAGCTTGCTGGGCACAGTGGTACGTGTCTCATGAGGAATCCAGGTCCTGACACAGTTAGGGACCAGAATTCCATCAGGACACACAGCCGCCCACACAGAAGGACAGGCAGAATGTGATGTGCTGTGGACACAGGCAGTCACGCCTTCAAGCGAGAAGGCGGCAGCAGGTGCAGTTTGGACGCTTGCTGTGCACGTAAGAGCTACTTCTGGGGCTCGGGAACCGTGGTGGCTGTCATTGTTTACTGACAGTATTTTTATAGGTGTCCTTGGAGCATAACTTGTCAAAAATGTCTGCCATGCTCCTTTCAGATGGTCAATGTTCCCACGGGGACCTTTGTCATGTAAGAACGTGATCAGGGTTCAGACCAAAGCAGGTGGGTCTCTGGAGAGTGCCCCTCTTTCGGGTGTCCTTGGAGGTAGACACTGGCCCCCAGGGATACTGGGGTCCTGATGTGGGAATGTGTAGTCCCCACGGCCAGGTATCAGCAGGCATGCATACAATACAATGTGTGACCTTAAAATGTCACTGTGCTTTATGGGGTCACCTTGGGCCAGAGGCCTGACAAATGATTATAAATACATTATATGCTGTCGTCTTTCTACCTCACCATGGCTGGCAGTGCACATGGATGCACACCCTCCTCCATCTCTTTGTCCCTTAGGCCACCCGATGCCTCACACCTGCCTGAGAGCACACACCTGTAAATGTCAGTAATAAGGAGGCCGAGGCAGGGAGATCATAAGTTTGAGTGCACCCCCTGACCAACCTGGTGAGACCTTGTAGAAATAAAGATAATAAAAATAAAAGAGCTAGGGATGTAGCTCAGTGCAGAGGCCCTGGATTTGACCCCCAGTATCACAACAAATTTTTAAAAATGATTTCTGGTTTCATATAAAATTTTAAAGGCAAAGTAAAATAATTGGAGAAGAAACTGAAGAAAAATATATTACCACTATAAAGTACCAGATAACGCCTGCACTGTTAATACAAGTTCCCTACTGTGTGAAGGAGGGAGCTAGCTTTCTCAAACTGGCCTCCAAACAACTATTTACAGGCTAGCAATCCCGAAACCTTAGCTCTTTCGGCCCTCCTCCAGAGGCTGCTGCTCAGCCCTCCTCAGGTGTGATTTCATGTTTAGTGCTGCCCCATCCTAGCGGGGAAGGTTCCTCAACCTGGCTTTCTGTCTCACAGGTCTGAAGTAGCAACTCCACGTTCCCACAGAGCGCGCCACCTTCTGTCCACAGTAGGGACTACATCGAGTGCATGTAACCTCCCATGCTGGGCAAGGGGATTCCTTGGGAGGCATAGCAAATCCTAGTAGGTTTTAGAATCAACAGTACAGCGCTAGTGTTTCCCACGAGCCACTCAATCTCCTTTAATTCCTGTTGCTCTGATTTATTGGTACCTGAAGACACTAACTACGCAACCTATCTGTGTCAACACCGGTACAGCTGAAAGACACACGGAGAGAAAGAGTCCAGAGTCCAAGTGGCAGCTCCACGCGGAGAGCCTGAGGAAATTTAGGTACATTTTCGGGAATGTGTGTTCCTGAATTTTCCCATAATTTTTCCAGGCCCAGTGGTACAGGCTTTTATTTTCTATTTATTCATTTTCTATACAGATGTATTATGTGCCACTATGCCCAGCCTAGGTGGTACTGGGCAAACAAACCCAGGGCCCCGCACTTACCAGGCAATTAACTAATCTTCTAGCCTCTGAGCTATGCCTCCAGCCCCAGGAACGTGTATGTTCTATATGGTGCCATGCCTGTTTTATAAAACAGTGTATATTTTGTATGTGTGAAAGGTTATGTAAAAAATAGAAAAGTTCATGAGCGGAGTTACTTCTTGGGGCTGTGAATGAGGTCAGAAGTGTAGCAGATAAAGTTAAAGGAAAAAGAGGTGTGTGCTCAAGATATCATCTAGGAAGCTAAGGCCAGCGATGAGTGTCTGTAATCCCAGCTCCCTGGGAGGCTGAGGCAGGAAGATCACAAGTTCAAGACCAGCCAGGGGAACACAGTGATACCTCTTCCCTCCTCCCAATCTTGAAAGACAAAAACAAAAATACCATTTAGAATAAACATCATTAATATTTAATTTTTGATGCATTTTTGTGTTTTTAAACTCATGTTCTTGACATAGATTGACACTCAGAAGATTTAAAAGAACAGGATTTGTATTGTTCAGCGTTTCACTTCCCACAGTTTTAAAACTACCCACAGTAAAGAGTGGTTAGCAAAAATATTTGTCTTAATTCTTTCAAGAGAAGAGAATTAAGTTTACCTAACTTTTATCACATTATGTTGCTATAGTCATTGTGTTTCATAGCTACTGTTGCTAATTGCTCACTGTGCTTTGTCTGTAAATGAAACTTCATAATGGGTTTATATGCACAGAAGCCATAGAAATGAATTCAATACCATCTGTGGTTTGTATCTGCTGTGGTAAGTGGGGAGTTGCTGCATTTTTAAATTAGAGTGGGTTGGAGGCATTGCTCAGTGGTTAGAGCACTTGCTTAGCAAGTACAAGGCCCTGGGTTCAATTCCCCAGCACCACATAAAAATGAGCTGGATATGGTGGTACATGCCTGTCACCCCAGCATCTGGGAGGCTGAGGCAGGAAGATTGTAGGAAGATGAGTTTTAGGCCAGCCTGGACTACATAGTGAGTTCAGAACCAGTCTAGGGTACAGAGGAAAAGTAACTGTCTGGATTAATTAGTTAATTAAAGAACGATCTGTCCTCATTCCTAGAGAAAGAAAATAAAAGGATAAGTATCTGTTGAATTTTATGAATAAATGTTAGGAGATCAAATGAAATGCTTGAAACCGGTCTGTTTAAATTAAATTCTTTGAACAAAAGAATTTTAATATCTGGGCTTGATAACATGTCCTTGTTTGGACCCAGAGCTCCAACTTTCACACACTAATTCACTTCTGACAGGTAGGTGCCAGATCTGTTTTCACTTCAGAAACTGAAGCTAATTATTTCTTTCTCTAGTAATTAAATCTCTACCTAGTTCCTGGTGACAAGATCTCATGCAAACAACCAAACAAACAAAACCCCAACTTTTTTATCTAGTTTTTCCCAACAAGATCATGTAAAATAAATAACTCACTAGAAAGAAAGGTGAAGATAGTCCCCAGTGAGGGAAGGTGGGAGATGTGGCAGAGCCATGTGCACCCCGGGGCTCCCAGGGCCGAGTGCCCCTGCTAAGACAAAGCCCTGTTCCTCCTTTTTCTCTTACCAGCCTTACCAACAAGGCACTTGTACACATTCTAACTTGTTCTTACTTTGCATAACTAAAGAACAACAATGTATAAATCTGTGTTTCTCATATGAAATTTTGATTTTATGAAACTAATTTCAAATATTTTTTTCCTAGAAAATCTTTGTCACCTTGGTTTTCTCTCAGAATATGTGAGCATTGGTTGTACTGGCTTCCAATCCCCATCCCTGTAACAGTCAGAATCACAATGACCTCTTGAGAGAAGTTATTCTTTGCATCTTTTTAATCTCAATAACCTGATGCTACCTGGTGGTGAAGGCCCAAATCCCAGCACTGTAGGAAGCTGAGGCAGGAAGATGATTGCAAATTTGAGCCTAGTCTAATCTGAGCAACTTAGTGAGTTCATGAGTGTTAAGGGTTAGATCTGAAATGTCCCCCAAAAGTCACATTTATTTGGATGCATTGGAATACCAGTGGAACCATGTGCTGTCGAGAGGTGGGGCTGGGACAGAGGAAGCAGAACGTGGGGCTTGGTCCAGAAGGGGCAGATTACTGGACAAGACCTGGCAAGGTAGCTCTGCCTTTTCCTCCTCCCTTGGCTTCCTGTCTGCCATGCTGGGAACAGCTTCCTCCAGTGACAGCTCCCCATGTGCTTCCACCATTGCTAGCTGCACGTGGGTGGACTGTGATCTTTTAAAGCTGTAAGCTAAAAATAAAATTTTCCTCCTTTAAACCTTGGGGGGGGGGGGAGCATTTCTGTCATAGCAATAACAAAAAAAGTAACTGAGACAAAAATTGGTACCAGAGAAGTAAAGTCATTGATGGAACTTTACCTAATCAGAGGTTCAGAAGCCTTTGGGACTGGTTTGGGGAAGGAGTTTGGAAAAGTTTGAAGAGGCTGGCTAGAGAATCCTTGGAGTGCTGTGAGGTGAGCCAGATGTGCGACTGGTCAGAGCTCAGAAGACCAGAATGCTGGTAGAAGTGTGGATCAGAAACGCCAGGCTCAAGAGGTTTTAGATGGGAAGGACGACTGAATTAGCAATTGGACTAGAAGCCATGCATGCTTTACTCTGGCAATAAGTGTATTGGCATTTTGACTTGTCTTCTGAAATCTGACTGGAAGCCAGGCAGTGTGCCCCTGGAGGGCAGTCCATGAGGTTGTAAAGGAGAAGCCCAAGGTGCAGTGGAGACCCCAAAAGTTTGGAGATTCCAGAAACATGGGCTACCTACTGAGGAAAGGGACAGGCTGTGAACAAAGCCAGCCCAAAGGAGAAGCCACAGGGGTTGCAACCAGAGGCACTGCTGTAGGGTGGGGCCACCCAGCCCTTTGGAGCTCTGCCCTTGATACGGTTTGCACGGGGTGCTGACAGAACTTAATGAAACTACAAAATATGGTTACTGTTCCGTTCATTATAGCTCATTCCTGCTTTCATCCGTTTGCTTTCTACCCTCCGGTTCCTCTCTCTCAGAGTGGGAATGTTTACCCTGTGCCATTGTATGTTGCAAGTGTTTAGTTCTCACGAGAACTTACAGCTAAGCTAAGCATTTGCCTTGAGTCTCCGAGGTGACATCAGGCCTGGACATCTTAGCAGGACTACAACTGTGACACTTGGAGAAGCACCCGACGCATTTCGCACAGGGAGGTGGACATGAGTCTGGGGCCAGCAATGGAATGTTATGCTACATTTATGGAAGGTCGCCCAAGCCTCGTGGGTTTGGATGTGGCTAAATACTAGTGGAATCGTGCCATTAGGAGAGGAGGGAAGGTCAGAAGGGGAGGAGCACCAGGGCTTCACCCGGAAGGAGCTAACAGCTGGGACGAGACCTGGACTCGTAGCTCTGCCATTCTAACCCTCGCTCGGCTTCCCACCTGCGGCGCTGTGCACCACTTTCCCCAGCTGCACGGCAGCCTGTGCTTCTACCATTGCCAGCCGCACTTGCGTGGACTGTGTGACCTTGTGAACTGTAAGCTAAAATACATCTTTCCTCCCTTAAATTGTGGGTGGCAGCTATTTCTGTCATAGCAATGAAAAAGAAATAGCTCAATGAAATGGCCCTTTGCTCAATCCCCAATACCACAAATAAAAAAAATCCATAAATAAATAAACATGCATACATACTAGATGGCGCATGATACACAAATGAAACAAGTGGCACTTTCTTGCATTACGGAGCGTCTTCAAGTTGCCAGCTGCTGTGAGTCGGTCGCTGTCTCGTGTTCATATACTGGAAGTCTGGTCCTTTGTGTAGCTGAGAAGAGCCGTGGTAAGGAAGCTGGTGAGGTTTGGAGGCAGGGCCCACTTGGAGGTCCTCAGGCCATGGCGAAGTGAAGTCGTTCTTGCCCGACTTCGTGTTGGCTCTCCCGAGAGAATGGCCACAGTAGGCTGGGCCTGGGCCTGCCTTGCTCTCTGCTTACCGGCTCACGGCGCCTGCTTGCACACACGCTCCTGCCAACCGCCATCCACTGCTGGGTGACATGGCCATTGGGCACCCTGCATCGCGAGCCCCCACTGCTGCACTGAGTCTCCAGAGCCGTGAGCTGCAGGAGTGTCTTTCCTTCACGTGGAGCAGGACTTAGTCATTTTCGCACTGCCGGGACACAACGGACCTACAGTGTAAGAAAACAAAGTTCATCACAGCTCATGGCTCTGGGAGGTCTCATCCACTCATGAGTGGCGGGCAACAGGGGAAGGCCCAGTGGAGGGCCTCACCAGAGAACAGCTGCTGATCAGCCAGGAAGGAGAGAAAGGCCGAGATGGAGAGGGAGGTGTGCCCTTCCAGCTGATGCCCAGCACATGAAATCAACGACACAATTAACCCCAGGATCCAGCCACCTTGCACACGCCTGAGGTGGTGGGGCACCCCAGGGCCAAACCACAGCAGAGCCTGGGCCACATGCTGCCTCACGGTGTTCAAGTCTGGCTGATGCCTGTTCAAACGCATTGCCAGTGGTTCTTTTCTTCTTTTTCTCTGCTCTTGACACTGGGGAGGGAGGCCGGAGCCTCGCACGAGCCAAGTGGGTACTCTGTCCCTGAGCTACTCCCCTGCTCCCTTCCACAGTTCTTGTAAAACAGGAGTTTGATAATTTACCAAATCATAATAATCTAGGTATTTATTGAAGCTTTTCTTCGATCTGTGGCCAGGAGTGAGGCTAGACCTTGAGAAATATCAACAAAGCAATCAGAGACCTTAGAAACTCCCCCAGAGTCACTCTGACACCTTCAGGCCTGCACGGGAAAGAGGGCATTGTGGGCATGCCGTGAGGGGCCTGACTGGATCGTGGCCAGGAGGGGAAGCTTTAGCCAGCCTGGCTGTTCAGGCTGAAATCAGAAGATGTGCGAGAAGTTTTCTATTTAATGCTACTAAAAGAAAAAAAAGGGGGGGGCAGGCTGTATGTTGCAGCTGTGCTGAGCTCCCCACCGGCTCTAGCCCTTCTCCTTTAGAGCTTCCTGGGGGGTTCTACATAGACATGCATTACGTCAGCAAACAGCATCTTAGGTTTTATTTCCCAGACCCTAGGCCTTTTGTCCCCCACCCCACTGCCCGCTGTGGCGTCTTATTCTGGGTCTTAGGGTAAAGGCAGAGACGCCTTCACTCCTGAAGATAATGTTAACCATTGAGGTGTGTCACAGGCGCTCCATCAGGTTGAGGCAATTGTCTTCTCTGTGTTGTTTACTGAGAATTTTTCTCAGGAATAGGCATTATATTTTGTAAAAAGTTTCCTTGACATGTTTAGATGCCTTCCTTTCCAGCTTTCTGTTACTGTGTCAAATACTTGAGGCAATTAGTCTGGGAAGACTGTGGGGTGACTTTCACTGGCAGTTTGGTGATGGGCTGAAGCAGCCGCCTGAAGCCTTCCTGAAGGCAATGCAGCAGGGCCTGGAGTTGCACCTCTGCAAACTCCCACTAGGTGGCTCCTTAACTCGGAAGCGTGGGTGACCCCCGCAACCTCCTGGGGGAGACACTTGTAATGATTTTAAAAATTAGAAAAAGAGCGGCTGGAGGAACGGCACAGAGGTTAAAGCGCTTGCCTAGCAAGCACAAGGCCCCGAGTGTGATTCCCCAGCACCGCATGAAGCCGAGCATGGTGGCACACCCCTGTAATCCAAGCGCTCCCGAGCCTGAGGCAGGAGGATTGCTGTGTTCAAGGCCACCCCGGGCAACTTAGTGAGTTCAGGACCGGCCTGGACTCCAGAGACAGATCTCCTGTCTCAAAAAGTACATAAACAAAAATTAGGAAGAGTCTCATTTAACAACATACTGCATTCAAAACAGGGCGGTACTCTGTTCACGCCTCCTCGCCCCCACGCACAGGCCTGACAGCCACAGCCGCCGCGGCGCCCAGACCCCCAGGTTCAGCACCCCTTACATGTTTCAGTGTGTCTCCCCCGGTTTATAAAGCATTGCGGCTACGGGAGCGGCGGTGCCACAGGTGAGTGCATCGGCCTCCGGACACCAGAATGCCCTTCCTGTGCCCCTGCAAGCACAGGGCGGCAGCACAGGAAACCGTCACTAGACTAGTCCACGGATACAATTAGCCCTGCTATCCACCCTCCTTCTGAACACGCGAGACTTGGGAGAGTGCTTTAGATACATCCCGAAACACCCTTAAAGGGACAGCTTCCATTTTGGCCCGCACAGCCCGTGATGACCTGACATGGTGCCCACCGCCGCTGTTCACCTCTCTCTCTGGGCCTACCCCTTCTCGGCCCTGAAACTGCGAGTATCTTACCCTCACAGTGCTTTCTGGCTCACAGTACAGTGGCCCCACTGGTGATAGCAGGTGCACAATAGATTTTCATGAAATAAATAAATCAAAATCACCTCAACACTGAAGAGTTTGCTCAGCACTAAAATTACCTCATAACCTCATATTTAACTCTCACATCAAAATTAGCTTGACAAATTAAAAGGCATTAATATTTAAGACAATTTCACGGTAGTTCACATCCAACTAACATGGGAAACTTACACAACGAAAAAGTGTTTGAAATCGTCCCCAGTGCACTCAGAACAAAAGTAACACATCACCACTTCTCACCTATGCCTCCGTTAGAAAAATACTTAGTGACTAGAATTAAAACAATAGCCAAATTAAATTCCCTAGACTTTTATCTTTGTTTTCCCTTTAAAGCTCACGTCATGCAATAAAACAAATAAATGCTATTGACTCCAGTATAAAACTATCTGAGATGATGTTGAAACTTAACAGCCAAGAAAACTACATCAGATGCAGATGGAAAAACTAATATTCCAAATGGAATCAGGAATATTAAATCCCTTGTCGTAGTAAAGGAGACTGTCCTAACACTAAGTGGTAAATGTTGACCTACTGAAGGTGTAGTGACCGCAGAACTTACTGTCGGCAGGCCCAGCACCTGGTGCCAGCCTCTCCCTCTCTGGCGCTGGCCCTGCTCTGCTTCCAGCCATCATGGAGTGAGCAGCCCCGCCTTGCCACACCCTCTGGACCCTCTCCCGCTTGGGGCTCTGGCTTTGGAGCTGGGGACCATGGAATGAAACCCCCAAAACCATGATTCAAATTATACCTCTCCCCCTATAAGTTGTGCATATCAGGTTTGTGCCTCAGTAATAGGAAAATTGACTGTTACAATTACATTAATAGCCCCCAATAATCCTGGCATATTTCTGTTAAGAAAAATGTTAAAAGACTGTGAAATGAGAAAAAGCCATAGCTACAATATGATTAGTTAACCAAGAAATCTCACATTGATCCAAAACTGTAATGCACCCTTTGTTTGATGGGTGTGCGCGTGTGTGTGTGTGTGTGTGTGTGTGTGTGTGTACGTGTGTGTGTGTGTGTACGTGTGTGTGTGTGTGTGTGTGTGTGTGTGTGTGTGTGTGTGTGTACGCGCGCACATACGGTGCTGGAAATAGAGCCCAAGGCCTTCTCACTGAGCTACATCCACAGTCCATTTTTGTTTTTGATTTTGAGATGGGTTCTTGCTAAGTCACTAAGTTGCCAGGCTGGGTTTGAATTTGTGACCCTCCTGCCTCAGCCTCCCACAGTGGCAGAATTATAAGTCTGTACCACAATCTGGCTGTGGTTGACTTTAAGTTGAGCCCAAGTGAACGTCTCCTCCCACTATCTAAACCAAAAGTTACTGCTGGCTGTCCTCTCTCACTGCTGTCCTCGGTTTACCTGAGCTTGTTGGTGTCTGTGCCTTTCACTGCCTTTGAACTATTATTTTACAACCTGTAAAGTATAGAAAACTGAAAATAATACAAACAATCCTTAAAGCCGTAGTGCATTACCCATTGTATACATAGAGGGGGAAAAAGCGTAAGTGCTCTACGAAGAGTGTAATGTTTACACACAGCAGCCACCAAGACCTACTCCCTTTCCTTGACAGGGCCAGCTTATTTCATAGTCTACTTTATTTAAATTTGAGTAATGCAAGAAATCAAGAAAAATATTCATTCCTGTTAGTTTTGAACAAATTCACATTTCACATAGTCCCCTCTCGGGTGCAGGATCAGTAAGTTTGTAAGAATTGAGGGCTCTTAAGAAAGAGTAACTCGACTTGAATATCTAAGGGAAATGTAGTCAGATGAGTCTGTTAAAATGAAATATTTGTACAATAAATTAGTTATCAACATATATGAATCATTCAGTTTGACAATACAAATACATTTTTAAATGTGACCACCTGGTGGCAGGATGGGTTCAACATAGCCTCTCCCCCTCCATCTCCCTTCTCAACCACCACACCACTGATATTTAAAAAATGAACTCGGAAAGAAAGCCATTATTTTATAATTTTTATAATACCAATCTAATTCTCTATGTGACACCTGCCTTGAGTGATGGAGTTTTCAAAACTTTATTACCTAGACTTCATCACTTAATTTCCTACCAGTTGAAGTATCCCTAGGTAGACTCATTTTCAGAGTTATTTAAGCAGCAGGGTGTGTTGCCAGCCTGGGATACTGGGGGACAGAGGAAGCCTCCTCGCAGCCAGCTCCACCGGCCCGGGCCAGCTCTGCCGCACAGCCAGCAGGCTGGAAGCCGCATCGCTCCTGGCCCAGTGACCAAGACATCAACACTGAATCACTTGGCTGACTGGTCTCAGGTTACTGTACTAATAATTCTTTGATTTAGTTAAATCTCTTAGGTTACAGAGACCCGGGACTATCTGGCCTGTTGCTCCTAAAGACCTTGCAGTTGAGAGGTCGCCATGCTGTCCCACGGGCTCACTGGGTCAGGCATGTGCTGTAATTAGCTGGTGGATAAACAGGGACTTTCATGGGCTTTTCTATCACTCGTGGGCTTAAGTGAAGACATCCATTTTTTCATGGGAACTGAATGTTTGTCCAGGCAAATGTTTGGTGGATCAGGTAGCACATGAGCCTGGTGTTCATTTCAGTCCTGAAAGGCCCTGTGGAAAATCACCGACATACAAATTCCATTTAAATGGGAAAGTTGGACATGTCTAGTTCGATCACACCATGAGCTTAGATATTTTCCAGAATCTTATTTGAAAGAACCACTTAAAATCCTTTTTTCCCATTGTCACCTTAATTTTAACATGGGAATGAATTATATTTCTTAGCCATAAGTTTTTTTAAAACATAAAAATTAATCCCGCAATATATTCAAATACATTTGTGTGTCTTCTGTGGGGGGTGGGGACCACCTTCATTCGAGGGGGACTTCCGTAGACACGGGTCCTCCCAGCCTGCACTTCTCGTTTAAATGTGAAACCCTGGTCAGTGGCTGTTGTAAAAGTTCTATATGCAGCATCATTGCCTGCTTGACTCCGATGCTTTATGAGAGTGACTTCTGAAAATATCTGAAGAACATAAAGTCATCAGCAGACAATACCATTTTTCTCAGATTTTGTGTGGCTCTCTCGGGGTTGACTTACTGTTCATTCCAGCAAACTGCCCAGAAAGCATGAAGAGAAATCCACCAGGGCCACAGTGGCCTGTTCTGACAGCTGGAGATCTGAACTACAGTGGAAGACAGCACTGCACAGAACACAGCATTGAGCCCTCTGTGCTGGTGTTTAGGGGTCCCCCAAAATTATTGATTTATCAAGGAAACCAGTTTGTCTTAAAAATAGTGACAAACACAATAAAGACTGGAGTACTTTATTCTTTCCAAATCTCACAGTGTTTATCTTACACACACCTGTACACACACACACACACACACACACACACACACACACACACACAATCTCAGATGTTGTCTACAATATTTTATCACTAAAATTAAGAGAAAACCGCTAATACATTAGCATGTTTATCCTGATGCATGCACGCATAGGTTTGTAAGGGATATTTCTAGAAGGACAATGATAACACATATGTACATGTTAAATATAGATAACTATTACCAGAATACTCACAAAAACATTGTTTTCAAATCTTATGCCTGCTCACACATTGCAAACACACTGGCCAAAAGTCACTTGCCACTGGGATGCAAGCAGAATGGCCCCCACGTGTCTGTGTGCTCTCTGCTCATGCGTGGACAGGACAGACTGATTCTTTGTGTACCAAGTCCTTCCATTTCTTTCTCTTCTTTTTGAAACTTTCTTCCTATTTATATTACCCAATGGTTTTTTCTAGAAAGTTTTGATATTTAAATGTAGAACTTGTAAAATCCATTTGAATAACCCAAAGAGTGACCCCTCAGGTCTGTAATCTATGCCTTAGTTATTTTCTCGTCACTGTGATTCAATACCGGATATCCACAACTTTGGGGAGATTTATTTTAGCTTACAGTTTGAGAAGGTCAGAGTTCATTCACAGGGAGCAGCTGGAAAATGGTGAAATCACCTGGTCAGACCATAGCTAGAGCCAGAGCTGGAGCCGGTGCTCTGGGGGACAGAGATCTCCTCCCGGCCATAGGGCAAAACAAACAAGACTGGGAGGAAGGGCGGAACCAGCCCACGCCCCTCCAGGTCAAGCCCTAAGCATCTGCCCCCTCCAACCAGGCCCCACCTCCCAATCCTACACGGTATCCATACAGACATGAGGCTTTGGGGAACCCTCCAGATCCAAACCACAACAGAGCAGGAGTTTGCAGGTGGGATGGAGGGGCGGGGCACACAGCAGCGTTCTCAGAAGCCCGGAGACCACACATAGAAAACCCAAACCACTGGCTTTCTTACTTTCTTAGTATTTTCCAAAAGGGCCTTGCGAAGATGTTTAATTCCATCATAGATATAACAGTTCCATCCAAAAACTAAAGCTTCTTGCACCTCCATTCCCCCTGCCCAAGCACCAGTTCCTGTACTAAAGTTAACTCATCACTTGTGGTATTCTCAACAATAAACTGAGCTGGAAGCTCAGACTCAGGAGAACGAACCCAGCAGATGGAGGCTCGTGGCATACAGTTTAGAAAGGAGATGCACACCCAGGAGAAAGCAGAAGAGAACACGGGGTGCCAGTCATAGAACCAGGAGGTAGAACGCCCCAGTCAGGTATGAGTTTACTCAGAGAGCAAAGGCCCGTGGACGCAGGGTAGCAGATCCCCCAAGCAGATCCACAAGCAGAGAGCCTCAGGAGGAGACCAGGTCTGCTAGTCTAGTTCTAAAAGTTCCACCTCAACTGCAAAACTGGGTGTGGTGGCTGGTGCCAGGGCCAAGTAGCATCCGAGTCACAGACCAGGAAGACAGTCACTTTGGCTCTGCCCCACATCAGCAGGACCGTCCCCTTCTTCCAGCCTCCTGTTAAACTGAGAGGGCTCGTTTAGGTCCAGGAAGAATCAAATTTCTTTCTGTCTTCAAGCACCCAGTGTAGCTCATCCTGTGGGTCTGGCCACGCTTCAGGGAGGCAACCTGTCCCCACCTGCACTCCCAAAGAGAGGGTGGGCACAGGGCAGAGGTGTGGCCCATGGCATGGACAGATGGCAGAACTAGCAGAGGTCAGTTCCCGTGCCCTTCAAATGTTTTTTGTTTTACCGTTCAGCCCAAGGCCTTTCACTGAGTTACATCCTCAGCCTATTTTCATTTTTGATATTGGGACAGGAGCTCAGCTAGCTTGCCCAGACAGGGCATGAACTCGAGGTCCTCTTGCCTCAGCCTCTCAGGGTGCTAGGATTCCATGCCTCCACACTGATGTGGGCTGAGATATTGTTGTGTTTCAGCGTGCAGAATGAAAGCCAGGGCCTTGGCATGCTGGCTGGAGTGCTATCTCTAAGGGAGAACTGAAAGAACATACTGGAGTGGTCAACATATATAGTGAATGTTTAAATTTAAAAGTATTTGTTAGAGTAAAAGACACATTTCTATTAACTTTCCTCAAAATATCCTCATTAGGAACTCTTTTTTATGGTACTAAGAATAGGGCCCAGGGCCAACACACTGATTTATGTCACCAGTCCATTTATATTTTAAATTTTCAAATAGGTCTCCCTAAATTGCTAAATTATCCAAGAACTTGTGATCCTCCTGCCTCAGCCTCCCAAAGTGCTAGGATTACCTACCTATCCCACCAGCCAGGCAAGAACCCATCTATCCCATCATTCTTGCCACTTTCTGAAGTAGTCCTGGAAGTCCTCTTTTTTAAGTGAGTTTATGAGGTATGAACAAAAACTCAGTGAATGCTCCTGATGAGTACCATGCAGAAAACATACGGTCTTGTAAGAATGCTAGTGTGTCCACCTTACTCACTGGGTTTGGCACTGGGCAGCTTGCGGCTCTTCTCCAAACTCAAAATGATGGCAGTTAAGCATTCTGAGTCAGTTCAGCCATGACAGAGTCACTAAAGACGCGCACATGGCACCCAGAGGCCATCAAAAACCCTGAAATGAATTTACAGGTATTCACAAAATAGGTCATTTACTCACTGGACATTGATCAGCGACAGCTCCAGATGTGTTCCGTTTGTGTTTCTAATTACAAGAATCGCTTATCTCTGTGTCTGTGCTTAGCAGAGATGTGAAGCAGTCCAAAGACTATGGAAGGTATGCAGCACTCAGCAAACCAGAGCCCTGCTCTAAGGAAAGACACCCAACTGTAGTTTTCTCTCTCTCTCTCTCTCTCTCTCTTTCTTTCTTTCTTTCTTTCTTTCTTTCTTTCTTTCTTTTTCATTTCAAAGTCTTTTGAAAGTTCCCAAACAGAAATACAGCAGTATTATCTGGCTAATGTATCTGTATTGGTCACCTTTCTCATTGCTGAGATCCAATGCCTGACACCCAGAACCTCAAAAGTGGAAAAGTTTAACTTGGCTCATGACTTCAGGGGATGCAGTCCGTTAGAGGCTGGTTGCAAGGCAAGAGCGGCAGGGCAGAAGGGTGGGCGCAGCCAAAAGGCAGAAAGCAGAGCAGAGGAAGACCGCCCGAGAGGAAGGGGCCAGGCAGCAAGTGATTCCCCCGCGACGTTTCAACACATATCACTTACTATTAGAATGCTCTCCCTCGTGGCCAGTGGATTATTCACTAAGAAATTGCACATCAGTCCAAAACTATTGTTCCTACTCTGTGGTTGATTCTTATGTCGATGCCGCCAGGGAGTCTCTGCTTCCACTATCCGACCTCTACCACTGAAGAAGCCTCCTGCACACTGGGAGGAGGTAAGCACACACCTGGCGCGGCCTTCTGAAGGACTCACGCAGAGGATGCCGGGTGGATCCTCCGGGAGCAGGAAGGGGGACACAGGGGAAAGCCCAGCCCTCAGCTGTCCTCCCCCACCCCCCACACAAAATCCTAGGAAACATTTTTCAAGAGTTTGGATTTACTACCCAGGAATAGAGAACTGATATGTACTCAGTATTTAATTTCCTTGCTTTTAGCAGAGCCGAGTGGTATCCACTTGTAATCCCAGCTTTCTGGGTGGTTGAGAAAACAAAATTGCAAACAAGAACCCAGCCTTGAACAACAGAGAGATTTAGTGAGACCCGGTCTCAGAATGAATGTTTTAGTTACTTCTCCTGTTGCTGTGACAAAATACCCAGCACCCGCAATTTCAGGGAGGAAAGATTTACTTAGATCACAGTTTCAAAAGGTTTCACGCAGTCCAATCATGGGACAGCTGGCTTTCCCGAGGTACATGGCAGAGACAGAGGCCAGAGAGCTGCTCCCCCCACCCCACCCCCCGCCATTGCAGACAGAATCCGAGTGAGTCTGCAGCAAAGCTGACGAGCTTTCCCAGGCGGAAGCTGCAACAAGGCTTCTTCTTTCTCCCTTTACTTAGCTCAGGCTGTCAGCCCAGGCCCTCACACACAAGGCTGGTGCCTCTCTACTGTTTCCTAGCTGGCGAGTCAGTAACAAACATCTGAAGTCTCTGCCCTGGGCAACCCCCAATCTCAACAAGCTGATGCAATCCCTCCAGGTCTAACCTCAAACATCTGCCCCTTACTGCCAAGCTCTGCCTCCCAGTAACACAGTTCCAGATGCATGAGACTTTTGGAGGACACTCAAGATCCAAACCATGGCAATGAACAATTAAAAAAATGGATGGAGAATAGCTCAGAATGAAGGTTATGAGTTCAATCCTCAGTGCCACACACAAAAATTTAATTAAAAGGCATAAATTATTTTGATTTTAAAATAATGCCCTTTACAGATGCTTATTTTATCCTTTATTTTATTTCAGTAGTAGAGTGCTAACCCAGGCCAAGGTATCACTAAACTACAACCTCAGCTTTTTTTATTTTTAATTTTAAAATAAGGTGAGCTAAATTGCTCACACCTACATTCAAGTTTCTTGCCTCAGCTTGCCAAATAGCTGGGATCACAAGTTTATACCATACTTGGCTTTTAATCTTTTTTCTTTTGAATTCTCAATTGACTCAAGACTCAGACTCACATGTGGAATGTAGTTATCATGTTTATTTAGCTACTTTTTCATGCCTGTCCTCTTTCCACCTTTTTTTTGGGGGGGAGGGGGGCTGGATTTTTGTTTGAAGGAATTCAAGCTTATAATCTTTTTAAAATCATATAATCTTTGATTGGTCTGATTGCTTATGAATAACTTCAGTTTAAACATTTTTGCCAGAATACAATATTCAATGTCTTATATCTGATTAAACCACATGATATTATTATATTGGTATTATATTGATTAAGGTGCCTGGAGAGGCAGAATAGAAATTCTATATAAACTAAAAGGAATTTATTAGTGCCTCTAACAAATCTGAAGAGACAATCCAAAATGGCTGCTTGCACATGCAGGGTTGCAGAGCCCAGTGGCTGCTCAAATGTGAGGTAGAGAAACACCAGTCTGAGCCTGCAGGGCAGCCGTGGGAGTGTGTGCTGTGGGTTATTGTCCCAAGGCAATGACAAAGGCCTGACGACTGGAGCAAAACCGCGGTGGAGATTGGCGATGCAAGACGGGAGCAGGTCAGAATCTTGAGACAAAGGCCAAGGTTGGAGCTCTTCCAGCGGAAGAAGCAGGAGCACTCACTCTTCTTTCTTTCTTTCTTTCTTTCTTTCTTTCTTTCTTTCTTTCTTTCTTTCCTTCTTTCTTTGTCTTTAGCCCAAGCTGCTCATCTATTTGTTGGCCCACCCACATCGAGGGTGGGTTCTTCCCTCATTTGCTGGTCCAAAGTCAATCACATACACCTGAAATCTCTGCCCTGGGCATTTCCTAATCTTATCAAGTTGACATAATTTCTCCAACAGTCACAATTCACCCCTTGTCAACTTGACAAGCAGATACATCTCCTTAAACCATACTTAAATTCCAAATACAAAAGCCAAATTCCTAATTATGCCTAACATAATACAAATAATCTGTATACACATGGAAAAGCAATAAATTTCTCCACAGACTAGAAAAACAAAGTTCCTCTTTAGAAGATGCTATGATTTGCATCTTGAGTGTCCCCCAAAAGTCTCATGTATTTGAAACTACGTGTTATGGGAAGATAGAGCTAGCTGGAAGGGGCAGGTGCTTAGGGTTGGATCTGGAAAAATTATGCCAATTTGTTGAAACTTGGAAATGTCCAGGGAATAGCTTTCAGATGTGTGTTGTTGCCTTGTGGGCCAGAAAGTGAGGAAAGAGCACTCATCCTGGGAGGTGGGCAACTGGCAGCTTGGAGTAATTAAAGGTGGGACAAAGAAACTTGCTGCATCTTCTTCCTGGGAGGAATCTGGCCTTGCTTGAGTCTCTGGAGATCTGCTTTGCTTCTACTTCCTTTGACTTCTGTCTACAATGAGGTGAGCAGCTATCCAGCCTCTGCCGCACGCTCCCACCCTCGCAGGCTTCCCAAAAACAGATTTTGTAAGACCTTCTGAAGCTGTGAGCTAAACAAATCTTTCCTCCCTTAAGTTGTGGGTTAGGGTATTTTGTCACAGCACCAAGATTAGTAAATAAGACAGTTGATGCTTAATCTGACATTTGATCATTTAAATATTAAAATATAACTTCAACAAGTTCTAATATTAAGCAATCATTATTATGTACACATAGAAAAGAAATTCTAATTATCGTGCTCATTTCTGTGACTGGCTATGCTGTTTTAGTGGGTACTTACAATTACTTTCCTCTACTACTCCTTCTGTGTTCCCTCGTTCTTCAGCAAGCACCTCAGCAGGTCTTGATTCTTTTCTTGGTGAGGTAACCTGTACCTGAAGTTCATTCCTGAAGTTCTGGGCCATCTGTCTTGTCTGGAGTGGGTTGTTGTATATTCCCAAGGCATGGCAATACTTGGAGACACTCTAAGGATCTCCTGCACTCAAAAAATATTCCTCTTTACTTCCAATTTGGAGTCTTAGTCTCATTTCCCTTGGTAGTCTGGATCAACCACCTCCCAGTACTGCAGCTCCCTTTTTAGCTTGTTGGCTCAATGACACAGGAAGCCAAAGGCCAGGGGCATGTCTTTCCGTTTAGTGGAATTGTTTTTGTACCTTCTACTACAAGCCTTGCTGCTTCTTTACCTAAGACTTCTAGGTCAGAAGACCATAAAGTTGAGGTACAAGAAGCAAAACATTTGTTAATGGGTCACTAGGAGTGATGGTGAGCAGTGCCCCTTGATCCCCGGATTGGTGAATCCTGGCTATAGGAAAAACAGTGCCATATATTGGCCGCTGATTCAGGGCATATACAGCCTTTTGAAGAACCTTGTCCTCACCCTACAAGGTATTACCACCAGGCTGGTGTTGTAACTGTGCTTTCATAAGTCCATTTAACCGTTCTATCTATCCACCTGCTTCCATATGGTGGGGAACATGGTAAGACCAGTGAATTCTCTGAGCATGAGCCCACTACCACTCTGAGATCCAACCATACCTATAGCACTTAACTGTCCCTCTTTGAGGTCTGGTATACAGACCTCATGGCAAGGAACTTCAAAGATGCTAGTACACCCCTCACCAATTAGTTTCTTAAGCACATAGTAAGGGATACCTGTTCTGGACTCTCCTGGAGTGAAGGAGTTGGTTTCATTGGGCAAATCCACTCCAACATTCCAATTTCCCTGGGCCTTCCAATGCCCTCCTCAACAGTAAACCAAGGAACATCAAGCATTAGCTCCAGCTCACCCACATTGGGCCATCTTTTGATCCATATTTCTTCTATCCAACCAAATAAACTTTTAATAGTCTTTTCAACTTTATGAGCTGCAACATTAAATCCCAAATCTCTGCTCTATGGGCCCATATCAAGAAACTTAGTCTGATCCATGTTTATATTTCTCCCACCATTATCCTATGCTCTTGAAGTTCATCATCATACCTGTTTCCCAGACCTTTGCTTGTGTGGCAGGAGACGGTGGGGTTATAGGCAGTGAGGGATACAGGGTCCCCCAGAAATTGAGAAGTTACTGGAAAGCAGTATTGTAACTCATTACAGTCGGTAGCTGACCACTTAATGGACAAACATTAAGTAGTTAAAAGATGATAGGGTGAAAGATCTTAAGGGAAGAGTATTTCTAATGCTACTTACGGGTGGACTCAGCAGCTGCTTAAAGGTGGAGAACCTAGCAACCAGCCTTAGCAACCTAGGTGCTTAGCACAGGACAGCCCCTTACCCAGCCTAACTCAAAAACTCCTAAACGGTGAGACATACAGCCAACCGATATTTCTGAGTCCCCCTTCTGACTGGCAGAAGCTTTCCCCTCCTTTTCTCTTTCTATCCTCCCTCTTTCCCTTCTGTAATTTTCACAATAAAACGTTCTCTTCACAACCTGCCTCCTTTCTTTCATCACTTATTCTTCAGGCTTGTAGAAACACGAAATCATCACAGAGGCCCAGCGGAGCTGCGGCCTGGCAGTGCAGCTACTGACACTTGTAAGAACTGGACAGATAGGTTTGAGACATTTGTATGTAAATGGACCAAACTTGAGACCACCATGTTCAGTGAAGTGACTCAGACAAACAAGGTTAAATATCCTATGATTTCTCTAACATAAGAAACCCAAAATACAGTCATTTCATAGAACCAGATCGGAGTATAGTGAGACCTAGTGGGGAGGGGAGTCGCAGGAGGATTCAAAGGGGAGAGGGGGCGGGTTTGTAATTTTGACAATATATATATGCACACAAAATACTCAAGTTCAATGTAAACATTAGGTATCACATATATACATATCAATAAATGGGGAAAAGGAGAATTAGAACGTTCAATTAGTTCTTTGGGAGTGTATTATACCTCTCAGGAGTGAAACAGTGGACCTTACCCCTAGGGCTTTCTGAGACTTGAGCCCTAGTATAGGCCTAAAGGCAACAGTGGGTGGTAAGGTGCATCTAAAGGAATATCAACACTGTCTTGCCTGGTAATTGCATCGCGGAGTGTCATGTATGTGTCTCTGGGCAGCACCGGATTGGTTTTCTCGGGTATAGGTGGAGAAGACAACACTACAGGTGGCAGGAGTGGGGATGTCTCTGCTGCTCTGGGTACAGAAATCCTTCCTCTGACAAAATAACCTCTTCAGGATTTAGGAGTTCCTCAACCTCCCCTTGTTCCTCCCATGAATCTCATTCTCAGTTAATGACATTCAACTCTTTTTCAATCAGGATGCTCACTTTAACTACAGCTACTTTTCAGACTGAGCGTTGACCTTATACTGTAGTTCAGCTAACCTTATTATGAGGACTTCCGCAGGATTTTCAGCAACTTTAGCCCTATGGCTAAAGTTGAGAAGATTCTCCTTCAGGACACACTTAGAAACCTTCAGATTGTTTGTGTGTGTCTGGAGCTGGGAATCGGAATCTTCGTGCTCATTGTTCTTTTTTATTACATTGTTGACACACTGAGAAGACTTGGAACTGTTGACGCATCTCTGAAGATCATTCCTTTCCACCTCTATCACTGACTACTTTGTCCAGAGGTGCTAAGAGTAACCAGCCAACATCATTATATTGTTGATGTTTCCAAAACACTCAAATGTATTGCATATAGAATCACAAAATGCCTCATATCTAACAAGTGGAGAATTAAGGTTATCAAAGGAATCTACTTCTTGTATTAATTTAAGCAACAACACCATGGAATATTGGTACTCCTTATGTTACTAGGAGGAAAGTCCTCCTAGTCTTTCCTCTTAGATAACTTTAGGTCTGATTAAACTAGACAGCCAGGAACCACTAAAAGCCTTAGAAAAGCTCATTGCTATAATTTCATCTCTCAGGAACAGTGTGCTCCTGGTACCAAAATATGACTGGGGTTCTCAAAAAATCAGAAATAATAAAAATTATATATAAATTAATAGGAATTTATTAGCATCATTAACAAGTCTGAAGAGAAAGTCTAAAATGGCCATCTGCTAGTGCAAGCACTGAAGTGTCCAATACCTGCTTAGACGTGAGATAGAAGGACGATAACCCGAACCTACAGGACCTCTGGTGTGAGCACCATGGATCAATACCCAAAGATGATGGCAAAGACCTGAAGGCTGGAGCCAATCTGCAGTGGCAATCGGCAGAAGACCAAAGGGAGTCAACATCTGGAGCCAATGACAAGGGCCAGAACTCCCCCGCAGGAGCTGGGACAAGCTTCCTTCTTTCTTCCTTTTCATTTAGTCCAAACTGCCAGTCTGCTGGCTGGCCTATCCACGCCCAGTGTGGGTGTCCTCCCCTCATTTGCTGATCCACACACCCAAATCTCTACTCTGCAAATTTCTTAATCCCGTCAAACTGACAGGATTAACTGACCCTCACAGACACAGATTCCAGTTTATACCATTGTTGATGATAGCAATTTTGTAAGCTGATTGTGGTAGCTTCCATCAGATTTTCATACGATTTTTAGAAAAAATAAAAGCTAATATTCTATTCCATAGTCTTTACTCAAATGGCTCGAGCACTAACTGGTGATTCTTGTGGCAACAAACTGTTGTAGCAGATGTGACAACAGATGACCTTCTTACCATATCAGTGATCGTGTACTCAACATCCAGCATTATTCTGTAAATGCAAACTTCTGCCTCTCTCTGTCCTTCCTATGATCACATGAAATTATTCACTGTTATTCAACATGTTAAAATCTTTCACAGTCGTCATTGTTTTGGGCATTTGCATTCCTCAAATTCAGCAAGTAAGAGCCCTTCAATTCCCCTGTGAGCCTCTCCACAGCCCCTTGCTTTCTGGTGTAATAATTTGTTTTGTACTTACCCAAAACTTGAGTCAATCCTTCCCTTTAAAAGGCTAGATTTTATTGAGATGTTTAAGAAATCAGAATTATGTAATTCTCATGCTTTCTGAAAAAAATTATTCTACTATGTGCCAGGTTTGCCATTTAGTTGCTGTGCTTCTTTTCTTTAAAAAAAAAGCCACATTTCACCTTTCTGAATTCCATGTTCTCAATGATGTTGTTATATTTGCATGTAGTTTAGCCCAAGAATAGTGTAGAAATGGGGCTGTAGATGGCAATCTACAGCTCCGTTCTGTAGTCTCCTGTAGATTCTTCCCCAGCTGACTGGTGGACTGTTTCCTTGGCCCAAGAAGGAGGCATTGCTCGTGCTTTGGCGATTACTGTCTGCTTCTTTGACTTTGGTTAGCAGCCTGCTTCTCTGGCATGAGTCAGATGAAATAAAATGATCCAGTCACATGTTTCTTGGTCCTTCTGTGGCAAAGGAGAGGCCCACATCCCCAGCATTTCCTGCCACAGCCCCCACTGCATTTCTCATGCTTTCTCATCCAGGATTATCGGTTAAAACTGTGTAGAAAATGATATTAGGCCCATCCTTGAGAACGAAAGCTATGAGATTGGAAATATGAGTCCCCTTTCTGGTCAAAGGAGAATTAGCTGCAGCTTTAAAAGATTGGAAACTTCCTGAAAGAAGAGCTTTGGGTCTTGGGATCAGAACCCTGTGGTCATTCTGTCATCCTGCGCCCTCATCACAGGCTCGAGGCTGAAACCTGGAGAGGATTGTGGAGAAGCAAAATCCCAGCCTGCCTTTGGAGCTACAGTCCTTCTCCTAAAGGTGTGTGGCACCAAGTTCAGCAAAGCAGGACTGTGCTGACTTCCCCAGACGGTAAGCTGTGCCCAGGGTATGTGGGGCCTAAGGCTTCGGCAAAGTGCCGTACCAGCTGCCTGGATTCGGGGCCATTTTGCCTCAGCACAGCTCACATATCAGTCAGGTCTCTCTTGATCTGGGTTGGGGACACTCAGCGTGCAGGCCACATGGTCCCACCCAGCCGAGACAACTATCACATGGGAACGAAATGCTTTATGAAATATGAAATAAAACAGGCAAAGTTTTTGGAGACAGAGACAGAGTTTTGCTCTGCAGTCCAGGCTGACCCAAGCAGCTGGCAGTCCTACTGCTTCATCTTCCCTAGTCCTAAGTACGGGCATTTGCCCCCACGCCTGGCCTATGTAGCGCAAGGAGATCAAAACCAGGGCTTTGTGTTTTCTAGGCAAGTACTTGACCCCTTAGCTACTTCCCCAGCACCAAGAAGGCTAATTGTTAAGCTGATAATTTTGTGTGGCTTACAAATTACATCATAAATATCCAGATGACCCTTGGAACTAAAAAAAAACCACTCCATCCTTGAAAGAAGCCACTGATGATGCAGGCCTGTAAGCCCAGCACTGTAGGAGACAGAGAAGGATCACATGGCCAAGCCCAACCTGGGTAATTTAGCAAGACGACATCTCAAAATCAAAATTAAAAATGGCTTGGAGGTACAGCTTTGACTGAAGGTCTTAGGCTGGGTCTCTGGCACTATTAACAATACAATAATGAAATAAAATAAAATAATAAAAAAACTAGCTTGAAACACACAGGCATTTATTAGTTTATTTAAGTAAAAAACAGTGTTACTGTAAGTGGCATGTCATGCTTGCGTGGCTCACTTCAGACTCGGTGGGGGCTCCTGCTTCCCTCTGTCGACCATCTTGATTGCCTCCACTCTGCTGCCCCAGTTTCCTGAGATGCTCTTTCAGCACTAATTGCTTGTGCATTTATTCTTTTGCTCACGTTTAGGCTCCCTCCACTATCGACACGTCCCAAGCAGTTCCAGCTGCCTGCTGTTGTCAATATGCTGCACAGTGTCATAAGGAAATAACCTTCTACGTCAGCTAGAAAATGAAAGCGGCTGGAGGAGGACATGGCACACATCCTCATTCTCAGGCCCAAATGGGCCCAGGAGAACAGGGTCCTATGAATGACCGTCGATGGAACTCCCATCCTCTGTAGACAATTAGAAAGCATAAACGGGTATTTTGAACAATTGTATTATTCCTCACACCTTGGATTCTTAATGAAAGCTCAGTTTGATGGTCCTGTGCTCAATCCCCAGTACCACCAAAAATAATTGTTTAAGTTTATTTTCAAGTGTTTCCTAAGTCAAGCTACATAATATTAAATGCCATTTTCCATTTACTTTTACATGAATATTTCCTACGCTGTAGAACACACTGCCCTCCGAATGTATTGCAGCACATGGCTTTATGGAAGCGGGATGGGTTTAACATTTTCCCAACTGTGAGGAACTTGGGTTATTTCCAATTGTTACTATCTTGCTGCTCCTAGAAGTACCTTTTATTTAACGCTGGACATTTCTCCAACTATTTTCTTAGATTGGACTCCTGTCAGGTGAATCATCAGACTGAGTTCAAAATGTTTTAGGGCTTTTAATGTGTCTTACCAGATTGATATACAGATAAGTTTCACCAGCTCGCACGTCCACAAACACTTGCTTCACTGCAACTCACCAACACTGTACCTGACCATTAATCTTTCTAGGAGCCTAAGCAAGGCTAGGCTCATATTTTGTAATTTAGTAATTTTCATTTCTAATGAATTTGAACATATTCTATTTGTTGGCCCTTGTCTGTCAAGTACCTGTGTTCCCATAACCCGACTATACCTGGCCCACGGGGAGTTCTACTCACAGAGCCCATTGACTTATGAGAGAACAGTCCACGTGCACCTCACTTGTGACTTAAACACTGTTTATATTAACTACGCATTAGGGTGGGACTAGAGAGAGAACACAAGCCCAAACTAACAGAACTTCCTGCAGAGCTGAGAATGTTTAGCATCCAGCCATCGACATGGTAGCCTTGAGCCACATGCAGTTCTCCAGCATGTACAAAGTGACAGGCATGGCTGAGATACTGAATTTCTAAATTGTCATTCCATTTTAATTAATATAAATTTGAATTTCATTAATTACGTGTGGTTAATGATTGGCATTTTTATAATGCAGCTCTTGGCAATGTAATCAAGTTAGGGAATGGGCCAGCTAAGGTTTTATTTCTGGTCTATGAATTTATAAGCCAGAGCAGAAAAGAACAAGACCAAGGAGCCAACTCCATGCACAAAGGACTCAGTGGACACACAGTGCGTACTCAGCACAAGCTTAGTCACCTTACTCAGGTAGGCTTGTTTGTTTGCTTGCTTTTACAATACGGAGGACTGAACTCAGAATCTTCGCACTGAGCTACACACCCAACCCATTTTTATTGTTTGAGACACTGTTTCATTAAGTCGCTGAGATGCCAGGCTGGGTGGACACTTTTGATCCTCCTTCCTTGGCCTCTCAGAGTGCTAGGATTAGAGGCATGCAATAGAGGTACACCCGTGCCTGGCTGCTCAGTAGTTACTTTTATTTTTAAACTCACAATCTCATGTAGAACACAGTACAGATGATGTACTCAACAGCACTGAGTAAGTCTTTCTGGGAATACATGAACACCAATGCCTACTTAGATAGGACATGGTAGACAGGCCAATGCAACAATCTCAGCAAGGTGGTTTGGATTGGGAGTGTCCCCCAAAGTCTCATGAATTTGGATGTTATGAATTGTCTGTGAAACCGTGTGCTTTTGGGAGGTGGGTGTCTGGTCTGGACTGCAGGTGTGTGGATTGGATTACAGGCGTGTATAGGGGCTTAAACCTGGAAGGGGAAGAACAGTGAGGCTGGACCCAGAAGGAGTGGATTGCTGGGATGGGACCTGGAAATATATATGCTATTTCCTGCCTTCCTTCTGGGACTCGACTTCACTTCCTGTTTGCAATGTCAGGAGGAGCTGCCTCCACTGCTGCCTCTGTCATGTGTTTGCACTGTTGCCAGTTGCTCCTGAGTGGACTGTGACCTTCTGAAACTGTGAGCTATAATAAATCTTTCCTTCCTGAAGTGTGGATATCAGATAATTAAGTCCCAGCAATGAAAATGTAACTGAGACACTCACCAAAGTCCAATTTAGTGAACCAATTAATTTATTAGGGTTGCTTATGGGGGCATAACTGAAGGCCTATCCAAAGGAGCATAAGAGGGGTCGCATTCCAGCCCAAGTGTGACTCACAGGCAGTCACATCGCTGTTAAGCTCACCCCCAGCACAGATGATGCCTTAAGGAAACTACCTGCTGTCTCCCAGACTTTTTGCCTGGTCAGCTACTGCTCTTTACTTCTGGGATTTGCCTTTCTGGGCAGGAGCGGTTTTTCAGGATTCACTTCCTTCCACCCTCTCCAGTTTTGTTTTTTCTCCCTCACTCCTTCTCCTGCCCTCAGGACTTCTCCCTCTGAGCAGCTGCCATCCTTGCTCCCTCGGGGTGGGACTTCTGTTCACATGGCAGCAGTTTATTCTTGTTCCCCTGTCTTGCTCCTAGGACCGCTCCTTGCTCTCTGGCTGATGGCCATGATGTCTACAACGTTATGAGATTTTTAACCATTTTTTCGTAATTCAATTGTGTGTTTCTCAAGTGTGAATTTCATACATGCCAACAGAATGCAATGGCATAATCAGAGTATGTTATTGCCACAAATGCCAGAATATTATCAATAATTTGCATTATAATTACAAGCAATTCAGCCAAAAGTAAGGAAAACAATTGACATTAAATAATAACATAAAGAGTGAGAGGGAGTGTCACCATGCGCCCCTAGGTGCTGTTTGTACACATGGGTTGCTTTTTGTTTTTATGGTGGGTAAGGCTTCCAAGTGCAGACAGTCAAAGCAACACCGATGACGTGGCAAGTGATGGTTACTGATGGAGTCCTGGTGACGGTAAGTAAAGGAGAGGAGCTTATAAAACAACAAAGATGATGTAATTGCAACATGAAACTCACATTGATGAAGTATTGCATGGCATATTAGGAAAATGTATGCATGAATGCTCTGAAAATGGATAACATTATGCAAATTGTTATCATAGCTGTGATTTAATAATGACTAAGGAATTGAATCATCTCCAATTCCAGGAATTTCTCACAAGTAGGCATGCTGATTATGACGACACCATTTACTTTTTGAAAGGTGGATAAGTTGAGGCACACTGTTGAAAATATTTTATGATATGACACATAAAATCAAGTCATATATGATATCAGAAACAAAACTGGTTCTGAAACTTAACAATAAAAACTAGCTTACAGGTTTGACATTTTTAGTGAATTTAACTACTCATTTAAACAAGCTAAACACGTCTTCAAGGTAAAAACCAACTTATGAATATGTTTCAAACCAGTAACAGTGTTTCATATAAAACTGAAATTATGCTAAGCTCAAGGTAAAGCAACCAATTTTGTGCATTTCAACATGCTGGCTAAACATATTCACATGAATGGTAGAAAACAAGCATCTTTGATTTTCAACTTGATAGGGGAATTTTAAAACAAGTTGTGATATTTCCAGAAAAACAATACCTTGGTATATTTGCAACTCCGTTTTCAGTTGACCTAGGTTCTTTACCTGCTGTTCTTCTTTTTGTTAAATATTATAATTAAAAATATAAAAAGGGAGTTTGGTTACTCAAATACATTAACTACATGAGGTATGTTACATGAGGCCGAAAACAATTCTTCCCCACTCACACTAAAGGGAAGCTTGGCCAAAGAATGGCCTGTGTCACTTCCACAGGGGGGTGGGGGGTGAAGTGAATAGAAGTAGTGCTTTATAGCAATAGGCCCCAACATTTCTGATACCAAGGACCAGTTTGGTTGAAGACTAGTCTCCCAGGGATGGGCTGGGGGACCAGGGACAGGTACTTGTTAGGCAGTAGGATGTTGGAGGACAGGTGAGCAGCAGCAACAGGCGAGCGGGAGCAAAGATCTGCCTCCTCCCAGATCAGCGATGGCATTAGAACCTAGTAAGAGCGAGGTGACAGGGCAGAGCTTCTCCTCACTCACCTCCTGCTCACGGCTCATCTGTCCTGGCCGCCCAGACCTCCCAAGGCCACAGACAGGGACAGGGCTACGGCCCAGGGTCGGGAACATCTGCTTTACAGTATGTGCCCTGCTAGGGCAGCTTTATTCTGCATGATTTACAAACGTTACATTTTTTTGAGGAAATTGATGTATTTACATAATGCATCTTGATAATTTCTACCCCCTTTCTCCTTCTCACCCCCTCAACATGTCATATCCCTTTTTCTTCTCCCAAAGTATGTCTTCTTACTTTCTTCCATCTTTGTTTTACTTTTTAGTGGTTTGGATTTTTCATATTAGAGAAACCACATGATATTTAACCCTCTGGGTCTGATTCATTTTGCAATGGCTTCAAGGTATATTCATTTTCCTACAAATGATTCAAATTTATCTTTCTTTATGGCAGAGTAATACTCCGTTGGTAAATACACTACATCCCTATCCATTCATCTGTTGGTGGACACATCAGCTGCTTCCAAGATTTTGCTGTCATACGTTGTGCTGTTACAGCTGGGCATGCAGTGAACGCCTGTGATCCCAGTACTCAGGAGGCCGAGGAAGGAGGATTGCCATGAGTTCTGCCATGAGTTTTAAAGGGTCTAATTTTTTCAGTTCTGCATATATATGTATATATGTGTGTATATATATATTAATTAAAATGGTGAGTAAAAAGAAAAATAATTATTTACTCACATTTTACTAATTACTAACATTTTGCCAGATTTGTTTAATGTTTTATCTACCTATCCATTTATAAATTCATGCATACATATTTTTTAAAGATTTTATACCAATTCTCCAGGTTAGACATAATTATTATGTTTTGCAAACTAATATACTATTAAAATAATAATTATGGGGGAAGTTTCACAGATTTTATGAACAGCTGATACTGTTTTAGAAGGATAGCAGTGAAATAACTCAAATTCCAGTCCATTTCTTTGTTACCATTTCTCTTTAGAAGTTCTCTTTCCTCCATATTTTTTGTCTCTCTGCCTCTCTCAAAGATTCCTTCAAGTATTTTCCGCAATCCTGGGCTAGTGGTTGCAAATTTCTTTACGGATGCTTGGTCATGGAAAATTTTTACTTTCCTTTCAATTTTCAGGGATCATTTTGCTGGATACAACAACCTGGGTTGACACTTGCTGTCTTTTAATGCTTGAAAGATTTTGCTCCAGGTTCTCCAGGCCTTTAAAGTTTGCATTGAGAAATGTGTGGTAATTTAAATGGGTTTGCGTTGGTAGAATAATGTCTGGTTTTCTCTTGATGCTTTCAATATTCTCTCTTTGTGTTGTATTTCCGAGGTTTTGATTATGACATGTCTTGGTGAGTCTCATTGCTGGTTAGGCTAGTTGGTGTTCTGTAAGTTTCTTGTACCTGAAAATTAATTCCTTTTTCTAGATTTGGGAAATTTTCTTGTATTATTTCTATGAATAAGTTCTTTATACCATTGGTGCTGTCTTCTGCTCTTTCTCCCACACCCATAATTCTGAGGTTGGTTCTCTTTGAATCACTCACCATATGTTGTATCCAGCTACTTTGCTCATTTCTAATTTTGGAGTCATGCCTAGTTACAACATTTGTTTCCTCAGCCTTGTCTTCAAGGTCTGAAATTCTGTCCTCCCCATTTTTTAATTGACTTCCCTTGCTTTTAAATGTATTTTTCATATTCTGAATTTCAGCTAGATTTATTTTCAAAATTTCTACTTCCCTATCCAAAAAAAAAAAAAAAAGATCCTGAGACTGAAGTATTTAGAGTAAAAGAAAGCTCATAAAAGCACATCAGGGATTTGGGGGATACTGATGTGCTTTTATGATCTTCTTTTTTTTCTAAATGACTTCTGCTTGCATCACTGCCTGTTATGGCTGCTAAACGCTGCTTCTGATCTGGGCTCCAGGACACCTTTTCTAGGGGAGATCACATCGCATTTGCAGCATACACTGCTCCCAGGCTTGTTTCTGAAGGCTGGAGCTACCAGCTGCCGTCAACTCGTGCTTCTCCCGGATCAGTGCTTACCTTGGTCTGAGGTTCTGGTCCCCGGGCTTTCTTCTGTCTGTGGATGCTGTAACCTCAGGGTTCTGCTCAGTTGGCTACTGTTTTCCTCTACCTTTGATTTTTTGGTGGGGATTTCTGACCTTCCCGTGGCCTCCTTTCAGTTGCTGGGATGCTCCTTCCTCTCCGACCTTGGTCAGAGGTTATGGGGTCCAGTCAGATTTTCCTCCATCTGCGGATGCCACTAGCTGCCAGCCATTTACAGCGGGTCTGCTGTAGCTTTCTTGGCTGCTGTTTTTTCCCCTGATTTCAGTGTTTCTTCAGTTTCTGATCTTCCCCTGGATCTCCCTTCAATTTTGGGGGCACTCCTTCCTGTACTAGCTACATTGAACAGTTGGTATTTGAGTACATTCTCAACTTTGTAAATGGGTCCATGAGGAGACAGTGTGCAGCTCTGTTACTCTGCCACCATCTTGACCAGAAGTCCAAAAGTTACATTTCTTAAACATTTTCAAAACTTTTCTCCCAGAGGACTGTTTTACTAAAATTGTGTCATTTTTTTCATGCACAATGAGTTAGTAGCTAGAATAATGAAGTAATTGACTCTATACCATTTGAAAGCACAAAGTGCTACACTCAGTGTTTCAACATGAAGCCAATCATAAAAGGGAATCAAAGTGCTCAAACAGGAGTCAGATGTGTTTTGAGTAGAAACATTGGCACCACCAACATTTTTTAAAACTTGGAGGATTTATAAAAGGAAAAATAAAAAATATGTGCCAAGGGAAATGGATTAATGGAACCAACTGCAAATAGCTTATTTCATTGTAATCACATGTACATTCTGTGTGGAACTCCAACTTTTCTTCTGCCTGTAAAGGACATGGACAACATCTACAAGCATTATTGCTCCTGCCTGACTTTTTGCACAGAAAGTCCTTACTGGTGAGTTAATGTATCAAGACATCCAAGATTTTCTGGACAAAACATTCAACTTGAGAGATGATGAGCTTAATTTAATGCTTCTGTGGCATTTTGCAGATATGTTTTATAGAGGACTTGTCAAGCTTAGAGTGCTTTGATTTCCTAGGGCAGCATCAAGTGACTGCTGACAATGTCATACATGTTGGCTCACTTCCAGCTGAAGGGCTGCTGAGCTCTTTCTGCCTTGAGTGACCTGGTCACAAATAACTCTAGGCAACTGCTCAGAAGCAGACACAAAAAAGACAATATAAGATTCCTTTAATGTTTTTCTTCTTAAATTGAATGCAGCAGTGGGTACAAAGGGAACATTTTGAGAACATTACTCAGTCAAGTGATAATTACAGAACATTACCTTCTAGTCTTCCTCAAGTTCTTCAAAACAAAATTTTTTGAATGAAAATAATCAAAGAATTTTGGTTTGAGAATAATGTGATCTGAAACAGTCTGTTCTCATTAATATTATCAAAAACTGCAATTGTATTTTTAAATGAATCTAACTTTCCTATGAAGTTAGGAAATATTAAGCTGAATATCGTTGTATTGGTAATAGCCCATGGATAATCCCAATTTTCTCATCATACAATAAATTTTAGAAACTGACTACATTTACTGTTATATTTTATTGTTTTAAATGCAAACTTTACATACATTGGTTTGGCTTTCATTGGGATTATTTTTTACTGTTACTTTCTAATTCACAACACATAATAGTGGTTTCCCATTCATAATAGGAATAATGTGGTTTTCTTTCCAATGTATAGTTAAATTAAAATTTTGAATGGTTTGAATAGGTGTCCCTGCTTATGTTATGTGGAAAATTCTATAGGTATTTGAATTTAGAGCTCCTGACTTAAAGCATGTGTAAGAGAAGGAAAAGCAACATTCATCAACAATAAACTACAGTAATCCTTTGGTTGTTCCTTTAACCTAGAACTCTCATCTGTCTGATATATGTATTGGCCAAGCTTTTCAAGGCTATAATAAAATACCTGAGATAAAAAATTCATAGAGAGAAAAAGATTATTCTGGCTCACAGTTTTGAAAGTGTCAGTTCACAGTGGCTGGCCCATTGTTTGGAGCCTTTGGCAGCACAGTACATCACAGAGGGGAGCAGGTGACAGTGGAAGCTGCTCAGCTCATGGTGGCCAAGAGACAAAGAGAGATACAGGAAGGAACTGAGGTCTCATTATCCCTGTGAAGGGCATCACCCCGTGAGCTAGGAGACCAGGCGAGCTTCTTTCACTAGGCCATACTGCTTAACGGCTCCACCACTTTCAACACCACCACAGTCTGGGGCCAAAGACTGTAACACCCAGGCCCGTGGAGAGCCCTTAACCAAGCCATAGCAGCATCGTTCAACTCAGACTTCAAATAGAAAAAAAAAAAAAACTCTTCAAAAGAAAACTCCCCAGGCAAAGAGAAGAAATCAAACAAGCCTCCAGTCTGGTGCTTATCTCACAGAACAGATTAGTTACATGCAAAGATGGCTGTTGTCTAGAATGGGGGCCTTTCAGACAAGGACCATGTTTTTTTGCCTTTTGAACACCAGGACATAACAGATATTTCAAAAACCTTCATTGACTTTGAAAATGTAAATACATACTTTTAGAACATCATACCTTTATCTGTAACAAAAATACTCTTGAACTATGCTAGATACACATTTGAAATGTATACATCTTTGTAAATTACAAAAATACACATTAAGTTGAAGATAAACTCTATTAGGTCAAAAAAAGAGAAGCCTGACAGATCCAAAAATATGACCAGTAAACAGCAAGAGAATGTGGAGTGAAAGTTTACTGCCTCCATATCCCCAAGCCTGGGTATCAGGTCCCTGTGTAAGGGCCCCATCACCCCATGAGGCTATGCCTGGCTAATAGGTCCAGGTACAAAGCCAGACACAGGAATAAAGAATCAAGGGGTGAGGGAGAAAGAGGATAAGACAGGGAACAAAAGAAATGAGAAAAGGGGTGACCAAAAGGACAAAAGAGGCATTGTGATTTGGATCTGGAATGCCTCCCAAAGCCTCGTGCATTTGAACTCCATGGGTTATTGATGGAACCACATGCTGCTGGGAGATTGGGGCCTGGTCTAGAGGGGTGGATCATGAGCAAGTGGAGGATTATAGGTGTGTGGTGGGAGATAGGTGCATGGCAGATATTCGCCTACAGGCATGTGGATTGGATTACAGCATGTGGAGGGAGCCTAAACCTGGGAAGGGTGGAACACGGAGGCTGGACCCAAAACTGGCAGGCCACTGGGATGGGACCTGGAAGGATAGATTCTGATTCCTGCTTTCCTTCAGAGACTTGACTTGAATTGGTTTCCTGTCCTGTCAAGCCATGAGGAGCTGCCTCCACCTCTGCCATACATTGACTGTGACCTTCCAAATGTGTGAGCTAAAATAAACTTCTCCTCCCCTAAATTGTGGATGTTGGGTAATGAATCACAGTGACGAAAAAGTAACTGAGACAAAAGCTGATTTTGAGGTGAACAGAGCTTTTATGTAGCACGGGGTGGATTAGCCAGCATGAGAGTCAGGAATTGGGCTGTTTAGCTGGTGTATGGATCAGGGATTGGGCAGAAGAGGACAAAGCAAAATTGCCTGGTAGGTTGGGAGAGCAAGGCAGGTGGGTTAGGAGTTAAGGGGACAGGTCCTCACTTAGGGTTAGGGTTGTAGTTGTTAGTTGGCCAGCTGCCAGAATCTACAAAGTTGTTATGTTGAGGCTAGAAAAATCAAGTTGCCATGGCTGGAAACGAATGAGGGACTAGCTCTCTGTTAGCCAAGGCCGTACACAGAAAGGTGAGCTGTACGTGTGGGAGCGTCTGGGTGCAGCACAGGAGGTACAGCTCAGGAGCCTCACCAAGTCAGTGTCCTCAGGAACACCCACAAGGACATCCTAACCCGCTCTTCTAGGTTGTGATGTTTCACTGGCTTCTTACTTGAGCCACATACTCTGTGTGATGAGAACTTCTGTGATTTTCTTTTCTTCCCTGATTCATGTCTTTGGACTCCAAGGAAGAACCCTCAGAGACAGAAGTTGGCTGAATCCTGATTTGCAGTGCGACTTTGTTCTGAATGGATTATGGGCGTAAGTAAGGACTTTCTTCACGAGACACCAAAAGCAAAAGAAATAGCCTCCAAAGTTAACAAATGGACTAATGCAACTTTTATTAGATACAAATCAGACATCAGAGAAATCATCACTCCATATTCCCTGTATGGTGTCTCCCTGTATTTTTTTCTCTAGAAATATGGCCCACAAGTCTGTAATTTATCACAATGCATAACACTCTTTTAAGCAAAAATATATGCTGTCTTTCAGTATGAGAATGAAAATTTATTTTCCTTTTAACTTCTTATGTCTATGATCTGCCCAAACCACTTTGGATCTATAAAAACATTACTGATGATAAAAACTAAACCCCACATAGAAGTAGCTCTAATGTTTGAAGAATGTTTAGAGAGGCGTTATGGTGCAAGAAGATCTCCTGTGTTTCTCTTCATTTCATTCTCAGTAACATATATAAGAAGCAAACAGAATGTCAACATTGAGACAGACCAGTGTCACTGCATCGTGTAGAGGCGCTTCCTAAAAATGGGCGGCATTAGGGGTTACACGATGTGCTTCATTACCTTTGGCAATATTTGGGTTGCTACATGGGACAACGCCAGAGCAAGGGCTGAAGATCAGCAATGATTCTGTGGCTGTAAATGAGAGATGGCACAAACTGAGCAATGGGGAAAGGGATACTGGAGAAACTTTGCATGTTAAACTTAAATGCCTTTGAAAATACTCTTTTAAACCCTGCTTATCTCTGGTTACTAGAACATTAGATGTTACTCTAGTTCATTATTCTAAAACTAACTTTATAAAAAATCACTTACATTGCTTCACTAATAACATTAATATGTGCAATTCATATATTTCATCATTTTAAATATTTCTATCAGTCATTTATTGCCATAGATTCTGCTTTGTTTTATATGACCCATTTATTGAAAATAAGGCACTTTTAAAAAGAATATACATTGATTTATTTTAATTCCTCTCAAAATTCCAAAAAAGTGGGATGTAGCTAACAGAGTGCTGTGATCTCAGCTCAGTTTATAAGGGGTGTATATTGTCTTAAGAGCTTTGACATGTTGGATTGAAGTTATCCTACTTTAAATGTAGAAATATCTATGCATTATTACATCATTTGCAGTCTATCAAGAAGCATGAAGACTAGGGTTAAACTAACAACTAACGGTCATAATGCTTCTTAGGTCACAAAAAGTTCGAGAGATTCAAATGGATTTCTAGGAATTAGAAAACTATTACAAAATGCAGGAAAAGACTAAAAATAGTTTTTTTCCTTGCCGCCCACCAGGACTAAAAATATTAACAAGCACGCCAGTAAGAATGTGATTTGAATTAACTATTGATCAAAGAACAGATAAGAAAACCTAGTAGAAAAGAAAAAAATTAGAATTGGGAGGTATAATATTACATAGCTAAGTCAGTCAGCTTCAAAGAAAGCAAAATCACATTTTGCTTTTTAAAGCGGGTGTCACTTTTGGCTTCATTCAAGAGAAACTCAGTGAGTTAATTAAATGAAATTAAAGCCCCATGTGAGATTGGTATCAGCACTCGGCACAGGGAACTGTCAGTGAAGTGTTCAGTCAAAGACCTAGCATGGTCCTGCTTTCTAGGAACAAATCCAGTTATCTGGGGATTGGTCAGAGCTAGGATGCCCAGAAGGGTCATGCAATGCAATTCTGACCCATTAAGACCCTCCTGTGCAATTCGCAGGCCCCAACAACTTGAGCCTGTCAGGCTGAAGTCTAGCAAGGCCAATTGATCAGTCATGGGCATGTCCAGCCTGTGTCATGCTGGGTCTTGAGTGAAAAGGAATTGTTTGAGGGACACATATAAAATACATAATATAGTTAATGCTCTGTAGACAAGTACAGAAATTTCCCTTTAGAAAGTTTTTTCATTATAGACAGGTTGACCAACGGAACAGAACTGAAGATGCAGAGACAATCTCAAGTACTTTCAGCAACCTGAGTTTTGACAAAGAGGCCAAAAATAAACACTGGAAAGAGAATAGCTTCTTCAGCAAATGGTGCTGGGAAAACTGGTTATCCACATGCAGAAGATAGACACAGATCACCATGTACCAAAATCAAATAAAAGTGGATCAAAGACCTAGATATTAAGATGGAAACATGGAACCATCCGGAGAATAAAATAGGCAAAACTCTGGAAGAGAAAAAGAGTGGCCAAGTACTTGGCTTCTTTTTGGTGCTAATCTCTTTGGCGGTGCTGTGCACGATTGCCCCTTCTTTGCAGCCCCTTTCAGTGTGGTAAAACTCAATACTTTTCACATCTTCTTTCCATGCCACGTTTTCCTGAGTTGCAGTGTAGAGCTGGCTGAAAGCCATAAGCAGTACCCGAGGGACAGCCTGGACACTGGACTGCTTTGAGGCTTCTTCCACCAGATTATGTAGCTCACAGCCCTTAATCTCAATCTCAGGCAGTCTTGAATAAGAGCAAAATGCTGACACACTAAAATGCTTCTTAGACCAACTACCAATAGAGTTTTCCTTCCTATCTGAAGCTTTTTGAGCCTGGCCTTTACAATCCACAGTTGTATTAGCATTTTGGTCTCTGAGCTCTGATTAGAATCTCCTACCAAGCTTGGCTCAGAGCACTTTAAGGCATCTGTAGCTAGCATCTTCCAACCTTTCCAAACTTCCCACAAACTAGTTCCAGAGGCTTCCAGATCACATAGTCAAGTCAAGTCACAGCAATCATACCACTTCTCTCGTACCAATTTCTGTCTCAGTTATTTATTCATAACTGTAACTGCAAATTACAAAAGCACATTGGCTTCCAGGGACATATTGGCAGGAGCATCTTACCGGCTTTACCTTTCCAGATTACTTTTGGCACTTTATTCCACTCAGAGAAGCCACCTGTACTTCCACTGCCCCCACTCTTGAATTTGACACCAGTGTGCCTCTATTTATAGCTGCATTTCAGATCAACTCATAGTGACAGTGCAAGTTGCAGAGAGAAGAGGCATCCATACCTATGAGTATGGACAACTTTCTTTTTCAGTACTGAGGATTGAATCCATGGCCTCCATGCTGAGATACATCCTTATCTTTTATTATTTTTATTTTTTCAAAATTTGAGGCAGTCTTGCTACATTACCCACAGAGAGGTGAATTTGCAGTTCTCCTACCTGAGTCTCCCAGGTTACAGGCCTGCACCACGACACCCAGTGATCACGAATGATTTCATAAACAACAGTATGACCTTTGAACATTCTCATGTATTTGTGAGTGATATGTGGGCCAACCAAACTACTTGGTGTAATACATTGAATAATTTCATATCGAGTGATCCATTCTGTTGAATCATCCTGTAATAAATAAAAGCATTTTGAAAAGTATATGCTAAGGTGCTTTCCACTTTTTATAGTAAAATCAAACAGTGAACATGTTGTAGTTGCTGTAAGATTACATCTTCACAGTTTCTCAGACATGAACATGAAATGCTTCCAAAACATTGAATATCATATGTTTCACAAAATTCATAATGATGTGAGTTTAGGTTTTAATCTAGAATAGAGTTTAAATAAATAAGATTCTACATAAAATAATCCCTGCAGGAAAACAAGTCTGTGCTTGTCCCAGCAGTTCTGAGAACTTGTGGAGCACAACTTACAAAGACAAGTATCCAGTGATTTTCAGGGAACCGAAACATAGTAAAGAGAGAATAAAGGATATTTTGCCTTCAGTTTCCTCTGATGGGAAGCAGCAAGGGAGAAGTATTGTCTTCTGTCATTTGGCTGTAAGGATGGGGATGGTAGTGTGGTTTACTTAGGAAAAGAAGAATTCCGGCTTTCAGCACCATTTTCATTGTGATACAATAGTAGTAAAGATTTGAAAGTTTCTCATATCCTATCACATAGATTTTCCTAGATTGCCCAAGAAAGATTTGAGCTTGTGATCCTCCTGTCTGTGTGTCCAGAATGCTGAGATTTCAAACATGCTCCCTTATGTCCAGTGACCATGGGCAACTTCACAGGCACATTAAACAATATGGCTTTTAACCCTGTCAGGCATTTGTGAATGATATATGTGCCAGTTGAACTATAAATTACAAATCTCATAAGAGCTACAAAGATCTATGAAATCACTCTACAAATTTGCTACTTCCATTACTCGTTTTTTTTTTTTCAGGCTCAGCAAGAAATAGTTTTATTCTAATAAGGAGTGTAATACTGTCAAAACACTGCATTGAATGTGAATTTAGTTTCACCAGTTCATTGAAGAGACCTAGCTTATTTCTATGTGTTGAAATTTTTACAGTCTAAAATTACATCCCACTTTTAGAGGAATCAGTGAGCAAGATAAACTCTAAAATCTTGTTTATGCAGTAGAAAGATGCTGGCCTTGAATATTGATTAAAACACACAGATCAAACTAGATTGCTTCAGATAACAGTGATTTTGTATGTTTATGATGTTTCTGCATTCTGTGCACAAAATAAAATCAATTCCCCAAAACAGTCAACCTCATTGATAAAGGCATCAATGATTGTCCTGAGCAATTCTTCATTTTGGATAAGAAGAATGCATGTTGTTAAGTGCTTTCGAAGAGACACTATGCCTCCGTTGGTGGAACACTGAGACCCCACCCTCCAAAGTGGCTCAGGATCTGAGGGGTAACCTGAGCCCAAGCCATGTTCTCTTGCTGCCCTGGTACTAATGTACCAGGTCGGATCATTCCTCTTCACTTGCTCATTTTATTACTTGAAAAAAATAACAGGACATGACTGTAGCAAATGAATCAAATATAAGTCCAGTTTCCTCTGAATCATATAAGTTCTCCTGGAATTAGCCCACTAACAGAATTCTCCTAACCCAATGTCATGAAAGGTAATTTCTCTAGGTCCTCTTTAGAAGATGCCTCTGATGATTTGAAGCTTTGTTTGACAGTATAGAGAAAATGTTCTTTCCAAAGACATTCACTGATACTTTAAAAAAATAAGATATTCAATATATTTGTGTGAGAGATTTGACTACACTGACGTCATTTTTTAATTTTGGGATTATCTATAAAATTTGAGTAAAAATTAAGGAATTTCTTTCAAGACATAAAGAAATTCAAATAGCAAAGGACTATTCTATTACACTTTTATAATACAACAGGTTAGGACAAATAATAATTAGTTACCATCGTGATTTCCTAAGATGTTTAAAAATAAGCTTCTTGAGTAAAATTTTAGGTTCTTTGGAAGAAATTTAAATATTAACAAAAATAGAAAAAAATGGCAATCCAATATTTTTACCATAATTTTACTCTTCCAGCTAATTAACTTATTTAAAATTACAATGAAACTCATCCTATTTGACCCAGCTATACCTCTTCTAGGGATCTTCCCCAAAGAGTTAGTCATCATACAAAAGTGATACATGCACACCCATGTTTATAACAGTACAACTTATAATAGTTAAACCTTGGGATCAGCCAATATATCCATCAACACGATGAAGGAATAAAGATGTGATATATTGACATGATGGAGTACTACACTGCCATAAAAAAGAACCACCTGCACGAAAATGAATGCACCTTCTGAAGCTATCATGCTTACTAGCAAAATGAATCAGACACAGAAGATTAAAAACTACACAGGCTTTTTTTTAATATAAGAAGACCAAACCATAAAAAAGTAAAAGAGAGATAGAAGAAAGTAAGACGATGGACTTCGTGCAGAAGGAATGTGGAGGGAGGGAGGGGATGGAAATAGGGAAGGGAAGTAAAAATGGCGGGGGTGCAATATCAAAACGCTCTAATTTCTCAAGCTGGTTGTTATTATTATGTATCACAAATGTACACTGTCCTAGTTACTTGTTCATTGACATGACAGAATGCCTCACATCCCCAGTGTAAGAGAGGAAAGATTCATTTAGCTCACAGTTTCCGACGGTCTCACACAGTCCATTCATGGGCAGCCAGCGACAGTGAGGCACGTGGCAGAGGCTGGAGAGCCGCGCACCCCATGGCAGACAGAAGCCAAGTGAAACAGGAGCCAAGCAAGTCTGAAGACTCAGGTGAGCTTGGAGCTTTCCCAGGATGGAGCTGTAATAATGTTTTTTTCTTCCTTCCTTCAATAACTTCAAGTTGCCACTTGCGTCCCCCATACCTTCTGGCCCACAAGTCAATAACCAACACCTGCAAGCTCTGCCTAGGGAACTTGAGTCTCAACAAGCTGACACAATCTTTCCAGGTCAAACCCCAAGCCTCTGCCCCTTCCAGCCAGGCCCTAGATCCCAATTACACACGGCTCCACAATTATCCCACTACATCCAAACACATAAGACTTTGGGGGCGGGGGGGACATTACAGATCCTAACCATAACACATACTAACCAAAGAAATAAAACAAAAAATAAACTCATAATAGTAACTGTGACACCCACTAAACTTATAATGGTAACCGTGACCCCCACTAAGATATTTCACATTTTAAAAAGTAGTTATATATTTGGAGAAATGAATGTGATGTAGGGGATCTTTAAGAACTTACCAAATCAGTTGTGCCAGGCCTATAATTAAAAGTTCAAAAATGGGCTGAGTTTATCCTTAATTGATGATGGTTACACATTATAAATAATTCTTAAATTACATATACATCTTTTAGCACTAATACATTTCTCCATATATGTGTGTGTGTATACACACACACACACACTTACATAACTGTTAACAAACTTTAACATAAACAACTATAAAAAACTGATCAAACACTTTTTACCTTGAAAATTTTTTCAAATAGTTATAAGATATGTTTATTATTTTTCTGCCCAAAGTGCAAGATTTTTAAATCTTTTTAAACAAATAACTAAAAAGTATTCCATAAAATAAAATACAAATAGATAATGTAGCTATTAGACTGCTTTTTGTAGTTTATCCTAACCCTATATATAGTCTAGGAAATAAAAACAACAACAAAAAGTTGCAGTTTTACTAAAATGAGAATTGAATCACTCCGCTATAAATCTAGCACATGCATTTCACAGTTCTATGGCTGGAAATTTTGTTACAGATCAGTGTCATCATAAGTTACAGTCTATAACAGAGCGTAAGGAACACAGGCCGTTGGCTGTGGCCTTTGTCCCACACCCTCAGATTATGTCGGCGTAAAGCTGACGATTCTGCCAGGCTTTGAACCCCTCGTATTCCCAACCCAAACCTTGGAAGTGTAGACCATGCCCTGGCACACACTTGGAAGAGGTTGTATTTAATCAGAGCCTAAGTTCTGTCTTTCTATGGGAAATGGTTGATTATCTTATAAATACTAAAACATTGCTAGGACCCCATTTTAAAAGTTGGTTTAGCAAACACCTTGTGCAAGAACTGGCTACACAGAAAGTTTCTTTATGATTTGGTCCACAAGTTCACTTAACAGATTGGAAATTTAAAACCTGCAAGAAAAAGAAGTGGGAATCTCTAATCCTAAAATGTAATTACTAGAAAGATAAACATGCACGCTAAAACGTTTTGCTCACAAATGGGGCAAACTATAAAAGGAAAATCGTCTTCACTAAAACAAAGAATTTGCTAATCCCCTTGCTTTGTGAGCACCATTATAGCTAAGAGGAAGTTAAACCTGAATTCACTGTCTACTCCAGTGGCCGAAAGGAAGAGAGCATGAAGATTTGTCTTACTGTGTATTTTTTAGCCATTAATTGAGATGTAATTCTGAAAGATTAAAACTGCTGCAAGAAGGGGTGCCCTGGCAACTGGCAAATCAGTATCTGAGCATGACACAGCTTCATGCTGACATCATCTGAGGATCAGAGTCGGCCTGCTGTGTCAAAAAGCCTCATGATTTCATGAAAACCTTCATCCATAGATGTGGACACATCTATTTTCTTCACTGGCCCCATTTCCTCATGTAAGTCAAGAACTGGCTCTGTTGCCTAAAGGAGGGTCTGAATTCTCTTTTCCAAGCTCTCTCTGTCGTCATCCCTCTCAAGACACCAATCAATACAGATCTCATTATTACAATCAAAAAATAAAACAAAAGATACGTCTGCCTTCCTATCCATGGTCTTGTTCCAATTGTGAAGGTTGTCTTGATTTCTGGGAAACCCATCAACTGAGAATTTATTCTTCTGAGTATGAGCAGCCATTGTTTGATCCATTTCCCTCCTTAATAAACTGATGGTTATCTCAACCGGCACAATCTTTCCTCCTTTAATGTACTTTTCAGTGAGTTCTCCATACTACGAATCTGGGTTCTTCCTTTCATCACGAGGCAGTTCTCCCATGTGTGTGCACATATTGCTCCACAATGCTGGTGCACTGGATTCCCTTGCCAGCACCACACAAGTTCACAGAATGATGGAATGCATGTTTATCCACCTAACATACAGTTAGTGTGCCAAAGTTAGTGTTGTCACCTTTGTTTTAAATGTTTTTTATATATATATAAAATAAAACTTGCACAAGAATGGAGCCATCTTGCTTACTGGTCTGGGGTGACACCGTATTTATCTTCCAGTGCTGGGTGAAGTCTGAAACTCCCCTGCAGGCCTTCTTCGTCTAAGGGTGGAGACCAAAGACTTGGACCTGTTTAACCAATTACACAATCTGCCTCTAGCTGTGTGAAGAATGGCATACAAAAGACTCTCACCGAGACCAGTGGATACTTGACTCTACCCAAGTTTTGTGGTCAGAGGTGGAAAGGAGGGCAGATTGTCCGATAAGCACTTCTACTGAGACTTCTGCCATTGACGGTCTGTGCACGTACTTCTTTCCTGAGAGCCTCAGGGAACCTGGGGAACCAAGGTTCTCCAGGACGTTCCTCAGGGCGCTTCCTGCTCCTGCTCTGTCACCGTCCAGCCTTGGACCACAAGATGGGTCGGCCTTTCCACTCTGTAACAAATACCTAAAAGAACCAATTCAGCACTAGAGAGAGTTTATTTTGGCTACCTGCTCTTTTACATATTGCCTAGTCATTGCTTCTGCAACCTTTCAAATATCTTTGTGAGCACCATTAATTCACCCAAATGTTTCCATCCACTACGCGGACTCCTGCCCACATCGTTTGTCTCTTCCCGTGGCTCACCTGCAGGCACAGAGCCCACTTCCGGCCCTGAGTCCTTCCAGGCCCCACTTCCCACCTAACTCGTTGCCCTCTTCATTTTCTAAAGGATTTCTCTTTCTTTGGAGCTGTGACATATAGTTCACAGTTTGATTTTTTTTCTATGTTAAATTTTATTTGCAATTTTTATATGCTGAAACGAAGAAGTATTTCCAGTGTCTGCTAAGTCAGTCACAACAACTAACTTATTCCATCATTTGGTTATTTGTCTTCTACATACTGAAGGGAGGGGAAAAGTCAGCTTCAGCACCGACGTTAGTCAGTTTTCTGCCGCTGTAACCGGTACTTGAGATAGTCAACTTACAGAACAAACGGTGTACTTTGGCTTATGGTTTTAAAGGTTGCAGTATATGATCCAGTGGGACAGTCACTTGCAGGCCTCTGGTGGAGGTGCCAGCAGGTACACAGGGTGGGGCAAAGTTGCTCACCTTCTGGCCAGAAAACAGAGAGAGAGAGAGAGAGAGAGAGAGAGAGAGAGAGAGAGAGAGAAAAGAAATTGACAGTTCCGGAAAAGGGCCCATCTTTAGTGACCTAAAGACTTTCCGCTAGGCACAACCTCATAAAAGTTCATCACTTCACAATTGTACCACCCTGGGGACCCTGCCTTGAACACAAGGCCACTGGGGACATCCAGAATCCACACTATCAGAGCATTTATCTGGTAACTGAGGGACCAGGGTCATTAGCAATAAGACATACTATTTACCTAGCTATTCCTTGTCAAGCTTTACAGAAGAGATGGATGCCATCTGGAGAAGGAACAGTCACACCTCCCTTCCTGTTAACGCATCCCCTGTTGTTATCAGTAAAGTTTTAGTGCAGGCAGGGAAGAATAAAGTAACTATGTAAAGCGCAGTGACACTATGGGCACTATGCTGTCTTGTATAAGAGACAGGGTCTTGCTCTGTAAGCAAGGCTGGTGCTAAACTCACTGTGTATCCCAGGATGGTCTCAGGCTCTCAGCAATCCTCCTGCCTCAGCCTCCCAAGTGCCCGGATTACAAACATCCATCATCCCCCCCCCCCAGCTTATTACATTTATTTTATTACGTAATCAAGGTCTTTGATGAATAAAAAAACAAGAAGGCCAGCTGCTGCAGTCTCAACCACTGTGAGTCCATTTTTCACGAGGAGAATCTTTGTATAACCCTGTCCTACTTCCACACTACCCCTCAGCCTCTCTCCATCCTCCTTGTCAGCACAAACGGACGCGGTACAGAGCTGCTTCCCCTTCGCAAAGCCGGTCCTCGCCATCCCAGGGTGACATCAGAAGAAGAGAAGCGGACTTCCGGGCGTCTCTCACATGACTGCACTGGGATCTTCCGGTGCACTTCTTTGCCCAAAGCTGGTAAATATGGCACAGGTCTTTCTATGGTATAGAAGTCCAAAGAAAGAGATTAGAAACAGCAGCTCCTTCCCATAACTAGTTTCCCCTTTTAAAAGACGAAAATCAATAAGGTTGCCTCCTTGTGGACCTGGGAATTCCTTAGAGTAGTTGATCACACGTAGGCAATAAGTTAATGTTAAAATTTTGAAGTATGGTGGGTTTCCTCCCCATTTCCTAATCTGATTTGGTGTTGTTACTGTTGCTTTCATTCTTGGCAGAGGTTAACTCAGTAGCTCTTCTTCAGTCTCTAACCACACAGTGCTAACATGTGGGAGGACCAGGAGACACTCTTCCAAAAGTGGTTTCTCTGTTTTGATATTAACAAGTTACACATCTACTGCAGACATGCTGGTGTTCCAGGAAAAAACATGGACAAAAATAGCCTAGCCACTTCATGCAATACTAAATGAAGAAAATCACCCCTAACAGAAAGGTCTCTAAAGGTAAAATGACACTACTGTTGTTGCTTAATATCCAGCTGCGACATGAAGAAGGAAGTAATTTTAGGTATAAATGTCTGCTCTGACTCACAGTGGGACATCAGGCATTTTTCCGTATCCTTGGTAAGGCTTCAAAGCAATCTGTTCTCTATTCTGGGGAAAACACACTAAACCTTTAAAATGGGCTGCAGGCACATGTCTTAGGTGAAAAGTGTACTGTCTTTGAAGAAGTGTAATCTGAATATATAATCTCAACTGAGTAATAACTCTTCAGTTTAACTTAAAGACTTTTTCCTAAGTAGATTTGGCCATGCAATTCCTCTACGTTAAACTCAATCTTCTTAAAATGTGTGTATGTGATTGGCCATAAAATTTCTCAAGGTACCAACAAGAAGCTGAGGCTCCTGCTTGGTCACTGGATCAAGCTGAAAGACAAACTGTAAGGAAACTATATTGATTTGGATAAGCATCTCCTTAAGGCCCATCTGGTACTTAGTCCCAGGGTTGTGACCCCATTGAAAAGATGAGAGATGGAGCTTAGTCAGAGGTCTTCTGGTCCTTGGAGCAGTGCCCTCGAAGAGGATGTTGGAATCCCAGCCACACTCTCTTCCTTTCTCTCTTTTACCTCCTTACAGTGAGGTGACACTTTCCGACATGGATGTTGCCACCATACGCTGCCTCACCACAGGCCCAAAAGCAACGGGGCCCACCAACCATGGACTGAAATCTCCTAAACTATGAGCCAAACTCTTAATTCTGAAACTAATTATCTCAGATATTTGTTAAAGTGATGGAAAGCTACCTAACACAAAAACAGACTGGATTTGGCTACAAATAGCATTTATGACTCAGAAATCATTCTAAATCGAGTAATGAAGTTTTCCACATGCCAAATGCTGTTCCAGGTTCTGGGGTCAGTGTTGCGGTTTTATAATACTTCTCAGTGGAAGAGGTAAAACAAGTAAAGAAACAAACAAAACACACAAAACAAAGTAACTGTCAAATAGCTGTAGGATCTAGGGAGAAAATTAAACATGAGATGATAGGGGAAAAACAAGTGGAGGTAAGCGGTTATGGGAACTTGATGCTAAGAGACAGCCTTTCTGAGGGGTGCTCACACACGGGTGGAGGGTGCAGTGTGAAGAAGTCAACAGTGAGGAGATTCAGAAGGAAATTCCAGACAGCTAACAAAAGCCCTGAGGCAGAAACCAGGTTAGCACGCTGAGTAACAGGAAGGAGTCACAGGTGCACACAGTGCATGAACAGGGAGAAGGGGGTTGTAAGCAGGGGCTGAATGTGTGGCTGTAACAACACTACATAAGCTCTGGTGCCTACTGGGAAGCACTTTGAATTTGATTTTCAGTGTAACAAGGAGTTATTCAGGAGATTTAAGCAACAAGGTCTCCTCAATTGCATTTATATAATCCCAATATGAATTAGAACCTCCAACTATAATTGTTTTTACAGTAGTATTTTTCATAGCATTTCTATAGCTTGTCTATGAGGTTCTCAAATTTCTTTTTATTTCTTTTCTTTTCTTTCTTTCTTTTCTTTCTTTTTTTTACATCTGCCTTCTGCCCATACACTCCATGATAATAGAAAAGAACCTATTTTGTTTGGCATTGAACATCTAACTCATTGAGTGGTGGCTATTAAATAAGGTTGGATACATGATTGAATATTAAGTGTTTGTTTACAATTCTCTTTGAGGCTTTGGGATAATGAAAGAATCCTCTCTGTGATTACAGTGGCTACACCAAGCTAATTAATTCCAGACTCCAACTCAACTCTTCTACTTATTTATATTTTTTTGTACAACTGCACCCACTAAGCCCAGAAAAGGCAAGATTGTGTATGCTTTCCAATATTTGAAGTAGGTGTACTAACAAAACACAGAAAACCTAAAAAATAAGAAAATTCCAACACAGAAAAAGAAAAAGAATTTTAAATACTTTATTACTAAATACCAATTTTATAAAACATGGGGATTCATGGTAACATTTTCATACGTGCGTATAACATATTAACATATCTTGATCATATTCAGCCCCATCACCTCTTCATTATTCCTTTATTCTTGTTTAACAAGTCTTCCTTCTACTTTTATTGCCATATGTTTTTAATTCCACATGTTAAGAAAGAGATATATTGTGGTTTGAATCTAGAATGTCTCCCCAAAGTCCATGTATTTAAATATTATAGATCGTCCGTGGAACCATGTGCTGTTGGGAGATGGAGGCCTAGGCTGGAAGGGTGGACTACTGGCATGTAAATTGGATTAATGGTATGTAAATTAGAATTAACAGCATGTAGTGGGGGTTTAACCACACCTTCCACACCTAGATCCATGAGGAGCTAATCACTGGGAGGAAAGCTGGAAGGAGGTATAAGCTGCTTCCTGCCTTCCTTGGACTACTTGTTTCAACTTGCCTTCCCGTGTGTGATGTCATGAGAAGCTGCCTCCACCTCTGCCTCTGCCGTGTACTTCCATGGCTGCCGGCCGCCCCTGAATGGACTGTGACCTTCTGAAAGTGTGAGCTAAAATAAACCTTTCCTCCCCTAAATTTGTGGATGTCGGCCATTGAATCACAGCAACGGGAAAGTAACTGAGAAAAGGTACAACACTGAGTCAGGTTTCTTTTTGCCTATTTTTCTGCGAATAGCCTAAGTTTATCCTTCTTTATGGTATGTCTTAACACTTAGTGTTTTTTATGGTGGGACCTCTACACTGGTTGTTGTTTGTTAGGGACAGTTCAGGGAATTCAGTGCCCAAAACTTAATCAGTAAATCAAAGTACCGAAAGCATTTTGTGGCCATTTCTTTCATGCAATGCTATGATGGATAGAAACATTAACAACTAAAACTTTGAAACAAAAAACCCAGTGTCTTTGTCAGAGAAAGACTGTTCTCTGAAAGTATTCAGACTCATTTCAGCAAATCAACCCTACTTGTGTTTCCCTAGGCGGGGAAAAACAACACTATGGGGCTGGAGGAATGGCTCAGCGGTTAAAGCACTTGCCTAGCACCCCATAAGCAGGGCATGGTGGCACGCCTGTAATAGCAGCACTTGGGAGGCTGAGACAGGAGGATTGCTGTGTGACCAAGCCCGCTCAGTCAGTGAAAGAGAACTCGAGAGGGGGAGTGCAGATTGAAGAAAGCTGGACTCTTGCAAGGGTTGCTGCAAAAGACTCTGCAAAAGCTGCTTTATTGTTTACATCCTTGCTTTTATACCCTCCTTGCCTTCCCAGTAATTAACAGTCATGTTCTTCCGCACCTGGTCCAAACCACAAACGGTCAAAACAAGGAACCGCAAACGGTCAAAAGAACACGTGACTCACATTGAGTAAACAAGCAGCCCCTGGAATTCCAAAGGTGTGAGTCTAAGGCCAGCCTGGCTTTATAGTGAGCTCAGGACCAGCCTGGGCTACAGAGTGATATCCTGTCTCAAAAAAAGAAAGAGAGAGAGAGAGAGAGAGAGAGAAAGAGAGAGAGAGAGAGAGGAAGGAAGGAAGGAAAAGAGAGAGAGAGAGAGAGAGAGAGAGAGAGAACTAGAGCAATCATTGTGTTGGCTGCTGCCCAGTATCCTCTCTCTCACCTAATGGCCCAAGTTGAGCCAATCAAAACCTCTCATCTCTCTCTCTATTTGTGTGTGTGCACACATGCACATGCACGTGTGTGTGTTGATGTGTTTCAGGGCTGCTATCAAGCATATTTCTTTTAATATCTTATTTTTAAGTACTATCAACTCATATTTGAAATTGCCAGAACAAATAACAGATTGTAAACAAGTGCACTAAGTATTTGCCTTTTGTAGTTTCAGGAAGACACGGGGAATTTTTATCAACAAAAAATAGATCCAATCAATTAAAAAGTCTCTTGATTAAACCACAGTTTTCTATCTACCCATTAGAATCAAAACAAATTACAGAGAAAAGGATAGTGTTGTTTCATATAGTCTCACTTCTCCATGCCGTGGTTTGGATCCACATGAATCACAGGTAACAGTGGGTGTTCGGGTCCATGAGTGGCCCATCACAGGTCCACCAAAGATCCAAAGGTGTGACAGGCTTGGTCTTCAGGGAGGTGCTGTTGGAGGGTGCTATGAGCCTTTTGGAGGTAAGGCCTAGTGCCATGACCATGGGTCACTGGGGATGTGCCCTCTGAGAACGTTGTTGGAGCCCAGTCTCTTCCTTTCCCTGTCTTTCCTTCTACTTTCCGGCTCATGAAGTAAGCAGTTGTCTCCTCTACATTCTTACACCATCGTATGTTATCCTTTCCAGAGACACAAAGTGATGGCGCCACTCTCTGTTGAACTGAAAACTTTGAAACCACGATCCACAGTAAACCTTCTTGTGTTGTAAGTTAATTACCTCAGGCATTTCATTGCAGGAAAATGAAGCTAAAACAAGATGTAACTTATCAGAAACATTCAACTATTGAGGAAAAGAACATGATTCTTTGAAAGAAGCTTTCCTGGGGTTAAAAAAGGCAATCTGGAGCCATCACTTCCTCACCACTGTCCCAGGACCACCGCTGCTCAGAAGCCACAGTTCTTCCTAAAGATAACAGTGTGATTCCTCAATCACTGAGAAGAAGAGGTAAAATCATACAAGTGCAAAGAAAAAAAGAAAAAGCATGTGGTGATTCCTTTAGGAAACAATATTATTGGGCTATTTGATTTTTTCTTGACAAAAGGTATGAAAAAAATTTTTTGAAAAGGGTTTTGTCCCTTGATACTCATTATATTTCATCTGCTTTCAAATTTGTCTTTGAAAACTATAATAAAGTTATTCACCAAATAACCTAAAAACATTGTTCAGTTCCTCCTGTGGGCCTGACTCTTGGCCTGGTGCAGGAGATACAAAGATAATTGACAACCATCATGTTTTCAAGTTCTATACCACAAAGTAGGGAGACAGGATAAATGAGCAATTTAAGGACAATTATCTGCTAAAGGGTAAGACATTTTTGGTATATTTTATTGAATTTCTACTTCCAGGGCCTAAAATATGGCCAGGCATACAGAACACATGAAATAAACATGTGTTGAGTATCAAATTAATATTACAATGCTATAATGAAAAGGAGTTTCAAGTACTATAGAACTTCATTTCTATAGCAGCTGCATGTAGAAGGTTGTATTTGAGTCAGAACTTGAAAATTTGATAAGAATTTTCCAGGCAAACAGAACATACAGAGGACACAACTGTATGAAAAAGCACACGAAATGCATTAACATAGGTAGCTTCTTTGCAGGAAAGCATTAAATTCAGAAAAGAAAGTGACAAGAATGTAATCAGAAAGCTAGAAAAAAAGCCATGTGGGGAAGAGTAAACTAATTGTTGAGAAGATAGAAATCGAATCTTCATATGATGAAAAACATTGATAAAGAGCAACACGTGGTAATTAATAACTATTAAGCATGACAATCAGGCACGGGGTTTTGGTGGATTAGAAAGTCAACACTTAAGTTTGTCCATTTTTGTCGCTATAGCAACACACATAAGGCTGAGTGATTTGTGAAGACTGGATATTTATTGTGACCCACAGTTCTGGAGGCAGCAAGTTCTAGAGTATATGTCACGGTTTGGATCTGGAATGTCCCTGAAAAGCCCAATGTATTTGGAAAGCAAGTAGAACATGGAAGTAGTTGGATGAGCAGACTAATCCACTGATGATTTTGTGTGTTGTTAGGAGGCATGGTCTGGTTGGAGAGATGGGTCCCAGGAGGCAGAACAGGGAAAGGTGTGCATTCCTGCCCCTGGCCTCTTCTTGCTCTCTGCTTCCTGTCTTGCCATGCTGTGAGCAGCTGTCCTCCACTGGTACTCTCTGTCCTGCCCTGTCACCATTGCCAACTGACCATGACTGGACTGAGGCCACTGGGCTGTGAGCTGAAAATCAACGTCCCCTCCCTTAAATTGTAGGTGTCAGCTATTGTGCCCCTGTGATGAGAGTGATTCAGACAGCATGGTATCAGCATGGCTCTTTTGTTGATAGCTTTCTTGCTACATTGTAAAAGGTAGAAGACATCATATGATAAGAGTGGCGCACATATAAGAGGGACAGAGCCACTGGGGCTTTTAGGGCAAATCCACTCTTGAGATAATCCATTAACCCATCAATCCATTGCTGTCTAGTGGGTTGACCCATTCATGGATGTTCTCCTTAGGACCTCATCACTCAGAGGTCCTACCTGACCCCATCTCTTATTACATTACAATAAGGATTAAGATTCTATATGAATATGGTAGGGATATTCAAATCAGAGGAATAGTACATGTGCTAAACACCTAAACTAGGGCAAGGATAGAAGGGATAAAGATGGAAGGCCAGAAATGTTTTAAATGATACCAAAGGACTTAAAAATTTCATCTGGAAATAAAGAATAAAAGAGAAAAGGAAGTTTTCTCTCGTGTTTTGATTTGAAATCGTAGGTACATTGTTGTGTTATTAGTAAGGAGAAACAAGTAGTATTGAAAGAGACAAAATCAAAATGGAGTTAGTTCTGTTCAATCCCTCCATCTGCTTACCCTCCCCTCTCCCTGAGCCCATGAGAAAATCAACTTCTGGCCCTAACCCTGAACCTGTGCCAGGAACAATCAAAATATGTTTCTGTGTATCCAGAGGTCGCCATGGCTGATAGATTGCAAGTTTCTGTGTACCCAGAAGTCTCCATGACCGATAGATCATACGTTAAATAGACGCATAAACTTCCAACTGTAAAAACAATGTGTCCCTCATTTCTCTTTTGTCCTGTCATAATCCCCCTTCTGTTCTGTGAAAATTCCCCCTTGTTGGTCCCCTGTTCTGTGAGTATAAAAACCCCTGACCCATGTCATTCGGGGCCCAACTTCTTTGGTGATGGGGTCCCAGCATGCTGGCCCGTCTGGACAATAAACTCTTGATCACCCTGCCTGTGAGTCCCGTGTGTTAATCCGCTCTACAACAGTACAGACTCCTAAACCAGAAAGATGAACAAATCAGACAATGGATGAAGATCTAGTACCCTACTGGTGGGTGGAGTCTGAAAGGCACAGTGCATGGTATGAACATGCACGTGAGGCCACAACCACCCTGACCAACTTACTGGTGCTTTCTAGGTCAACATAAAGAGACTGTTGTCACTTTGCCATTCTTGGGAAAGAATGATCCCTACAGCTTAAAGGAGGAGAGGTTTATTTTGGTTCATGGGTTTTAGAAGACTTAGTCCACAGCCACCAGTCTCCAAGGGCATCGATAAAGGGCCTGCCTGAGGACAGCTGCTCAACCCATGGCAGCCAGAAAGCAGAAAGAGAAGGGGGGAGACTGGAACAAGAAAACACCCTTCCAGGTCACCCTGTTGGTGACCCACTTCCAACCAGCCCCACCCCTAAGAGCGCAGTCAGCTACTGAGTCCATCAATGGATGGATCCACAGAAGTAGTGTAGGGCCCCACGATCCAGTCACCTTCAAAATACAAGAGACATTTGGGAGGTATTTCAGATCTAAAGCATAACAGGTTCCCACACCTGCTTCGGGTTTTGATCTGGTCCCTGGCCGGATGCCTGGTGCTGGTCTACAGGCCTGAGGCCTCCCTTCAGCAAAGGGCCCAGCCGCCTATGTCTCAGACTGGAATCTTTCACTGATGAAAAACAGCACAAGTCCTACTCCTTCTGACACATCTCAAACACAGCTTCATTTCCGCCATAGGTCCAGCCACCCCAGTTCAAGGAGGGGGAAACAGACCTCTCATTTTAGTAAAGGAGCTAAGCAGTGAGAATTACTGTCATCAGTTTTCTAAAGATAGAGTGTGTCACATCCCAAGGAACCAAGTGTCGATTTCGTCCCTTTGTTTCACGGTTGTCCCTGTCTCTACCTACTTTTCTGAGTATCTTCCTACTGTGTATCTACTTAGAGTATCCATAAATAGGTTTGTACTTAACTGTGTATTTTCCAGAAACAAGAACATTATCTTACAAAATCACAATAAATTTTCAAAAATCAGAAAAGTTAATGTTGTTATATAATTGTTAGTATATAACCAGTCTACAATTAAATGTTTTAGTTCCCCCTAAATTCATAAAGATGATTATAAGGCATGAGCACTTTTTAAATCTCCAAAGATGAGTATACTAGTGGGACTCTAAGTCAAACTTAACATGTAAAGTTGGTGGGGAAGTCCCAGGTTTCTCACTGACTCAAAGCACAACCTTTGGAAAATTATATCAGCTTTCATTCTGTTTCAGTTTCCTCACTAATAAAAATGAGAATGATTTTGGTTGCACCGTAAAATGAAGACAAAAAGTGCTTCCTGCATATATTAGACATCTTCTCACCAGAATTTTCAGTCAAATAGCCCCATGGCCAGTGGCCACAGAAGCGGTGGGTCCCCTGTGGCACTTGCTCCACCATGATTTTACTTAACTGCTCAGCAAGACAATGGGTGGAAATCCAATTTTTTTCTCATAATTATTATTCTTATGTATGTTTGTGATACATAATCATGGCTTTCTTCAGAGGATCTTATCAATTTTGGGGGAAATAGCATTCTGATTCAGTGAGTTCACAGACTCCACCCACACGGCCTGGAGTCTTTTGGTCCCTGCTCTGAAATTGCGCCCCGTGTGTTTCGCTCACAAGACGACTGGAGGATGCACCAGAGGAACCAAATGAGAGATCTGTGAGTCAGGCCGGAGTCCTCCTGCCCAGTACTCATCGAAGAGAACCTCGCAGGATGCAAGCATAGCTTTCTCTTTGGATCTTCTCCTATGTTTTCAGTGTAAATAAAGGAAATTCTTACTGCCTTTTCTCTTTACTGATAAATATACTCCAATGTGTTTCTGTTATTTAATTTTATTAGAGTCAAAGGGGTTTGTTTTGCCAGACATTGCATTCATGGGAATCTTATTAACTTTTCCAGTTTTTATAGATTTCCACACGCCTTGATGATCCATCACTAAACAGCTCTTTCCAACACATAAACATGGCAGTTTAATGGTTTCTGACTAAAGTGGCCCATTTTATCAGAAGCCTCCAAACCTTAATCCCTGTATTGTTTACTTTGTTTTATTGAGATAAAATAAAACCTGGAGAACTGGTGAACTGCTTCAGGAAAGCCCTACTATGTACAAGTTCATGTGTGTGCACATGTGTTTAGATTGCCATATAACAATGTCTCAGGCTGTCACCTGACTTATTACTGGGAAAGATGGAAGAGATCCCCAGAATGAACCAAACTTGTCTTTGCAGTGCTACCGACCGCACAACACTGCCGTCCCAGCCTTGACTGGGTCACTTGATCAGTTAAACCAAGAAACCCAGGTCAGCCTTCTCACAGAAGTGTGTAGATACTTCAGGAATACTATTGATCTAGCGTGAAGGCAGACTTCTTTAACGTCCTTGCTATTACATTTCACACAGTCACAGGAATAAAACAGTATGATCAATGAGGTTCTGCAACAGTTTTTAAAAATTCTCTTTGTAGACCTGCAGGCCGTAAGCCCACCAGGCTAGTGACCACGGCACTGCACACCACACAGTCGCTCTCATGGCTTCAGCTTGTGCCACACTGGGACAGCCCCTGGCCTCCTTCACGGCACTTGCGTAGAAGTGAGAGTGCCACGCCTCGCCTACCTCCCTGCTGAGTTGTGGTCACTTCAGAGCTCTTAGGACCGTGGTGCTTTGCCTCATCCTGCACGCTCGCGTGGGCATGGGTAACTCGGCAAAGCTCATCCCATAACCACTCACTACTGTGCGTTCGTTTTGAAGGTAAGCTGTAACCATTTCACAGTGGAAAACTGAAGTGGCGTCTTGAGTAAAGCTTCAAGGTGATGCTACCCTTCATCAGCGTCACACACCCCACAACCTGAGAGGACTGTGAAATATGTGCTGTCACGTCAAAACACGTGGGGTTAGGGTATTTTACCAAGAAAAGAGTAAAATGTAAAAAGTTTATAAGATCTGAAGAGGAATTATTAGAGTATATCAAGTAAGAAGTATTGTTTACTGTGTATGTTACCACTGAAAAACCTTTAAAGTTTGAGGTTTGAAAAAAATTCATATTTCAGTTCTATCCAGGATGGTTTTAATATGTGACTTTAAAATTCTACTATGCTGCAATTTTAGGAGTACTGTAGACTTTGAGAAACAAATAGATGTTTCAGTCACTTTTCCCTTGAACAGCTATAATATTTTTACTAACTGCAAATCCTAGGGTGTTCAATACAATCAGAAAAACTGGGGTGATATTATAAGAAAAATTAATTACTGAAGATTTTTATTTTGAAAGTGTTTTCTCTAGTCACTATAGAGACAGCCATACAAAGGTTAATTAATAAGCAAAAGCAAAGCTAAAGTTTTTTTCTTAAAAAAACTCTAAAGGTTGTCAAATTTTAAATAAATGAATGTTTAGACTTACTTAATCACGAGTCATTCTACCCTAAAAACAGAGCTATATAATTTCGATCAAGGCAAAGTAACCAATTGCAGCTGCAGGTTAAACGATTTCAGAATGGTCTGAGGGAAAAAAAAAATAAATGTTACACTATGAACTTTAGATTTCAGATATTATAAAATTTGAAGGCCAGACAATGTTCATATTTACAACAAATGTTGTAGAAGTGGAAACTCTAGAAATGCAAGAAACATTATATTGAGAGACTCACCCTGTCCTCTGGGACGTTCGTTTTCCACCACTTGGACAAAATACCTGAGACAAACGACTTAAAAGGAAGAAGCTTTTATTTTGGCTCACAGTTGTGGAGGGTTCAGTTTACGATCACGTGGTCCTATTGCCCTTTGGCCTGTCATGAGGCAGAACATCATGGCAGGGAGAACATGGGAGGGGAACCAGTCAGTGTGGACCCAGGAAATGAAAGAGAAGCGAGAGACTGAGGTCCACAGATACTTTCTCCCCTCGTCCAGGGCAATGACCTGACTTTCTCCCACTGGACACCACCTCGCAAAGGTTCCACTCCTCTGACCCCAGTAACACCACAGGCTGACCACTAGCTTTTGACTTACGTTTTGTCCCTAAAGCATAAAAGGCAGCCCATTACTCCTTCATATCCGTCTAATTTGCTACATGAACTCGCACCTTGCGCTTGGGAAACCAAACAAACTGCCAACCCTGTGTTTGCCCTCCCAAGGAAGCCACCAAACATTTGCCATCACCACTCTGAGTTGCGCTTCTGCCAGTCTTCAAGGAATGCTTGTCACTAACATATGTAGGCCCTCAAAATAAAGACTCCGCTACTTCTCTAGTAGGTGTGTGTCACTGTGTTTTGTTTATTTTCACAACGGCATGCTTTATCGTGTTAATCTTCCGTGATTTATTAATTTATTCTATTGTTAAAAACATTGATTTATGATACTGAGAATTAAATCTGGACTGCATCCCTGGCCCTTTTTTAAAAACTTGAGACAGGGTCTCACTAAGTCACTCAACTGCTCGCACTGGACTTGAATTTGCAGTCTTCCTGCCTTGGTATCCCAGATTGCTGGGATTATAAGTGGGGGCCACCATGCTGGCTCTCAGCTATCATTGTGTAAGACAGGAAAACAAAATATCTGTGTTGCCATGAGCTGCCTTCTGTTGGCTTCAGGAACAAAGGTACAAAATTGTTTCGATGGAATATCCGGAGCTGCCACTTCAGGGTTGTGTGTTATGCGCGTTCTGCCTTCCAAGGTAATACCAATGGTTTCCCAATGTGATGGCTAATATCTTTTTAAATGTAATTTAATAATGAAATGCATGAAGAGAATAAGCAAATAGTTTCATATCAAGTAGAAATATCAAATAGAGGACATGAGGCAATAAAAAAACATATAGCTAGACCGACGCATATGAGCAAAAGTCCTAGGTAGAGAAGTGATACCAAAGAGCAGCCCCAGAGGTCCAGAGCTACCAGAAGGTCCTAAAGACAACCCAGGCTACGGCAGGGTGGAGGAGAGAGCAGGATGAGAGGACACCAGGAAAGTCTGAAGCAGAAATTTTGTACTAGTGGACATTGCTCTTTCACAATTGTAGGTTTTACTATAAAGCAAGTTGTTTCTTGCAGGTCTTTATAGATTAAGGAAGTCTCTAGTGAATGTAGTTTCCTACAGGATTTACTTTTAAATAAAAAGTAGACACTGAATCTCATCAAATGTTCTTTCTGCATTTATCAACATTGCTGTAGATTTTCTTTCCTTTTGTACTAACAAGTTAAAATGTTTTATTTTTTATATACAAAGCAACATTGAATTTCCAGAATAAACACAAATTAGTTATTTTCTTCAGGATGGCTGCATTTTTACATACGAAGCAAGCTGAACTTCAATTTCTTTCTTTTTCAACTTTCTGAACAGGGTTTGGTGTCACTGTTACTCTGGCTTTGTTAAATAAATAATTGGGTATTTTTCTTTTTTCTGTACTCTTGAGAAGATTTTTGCTTGAGGTGTTAATGAGTCTTAATCAAATGCTTTAGTGTCTTAATCATAAGATTTTTATTAGTAAGATCTTCTGAGTTCAGAGTTTTCTTTATGGAAATAATAACCAGCACAGAAAAAGAAAAACTTTCAAACTTTAGTTCTGTATTTCTTTAGAAAAAAATGGCTTCTTCAGACTGAGGCCTGGGACACAAACAGCCTTCCGAAGTCCAGGAAGTGTTAGATGGATGGACAGAGCCTGCAGATGCAGGCTCGGGATGTCCAAGGCCCCTTACATACCCTTAGGCAAGGGAGGGAGAAGCGGGATCTAGGGCGGGTGGAGCACACTGGGCACACCTGGGCGCACCTGCGATCTCACTGTTCTCCATCCCCCGCAGCTTGTTGCTATAAAAGACAGTAACACACCTGTACAGGAGAAAATGGTGATTCGACACAAGCGGGCCCCTCCATTTTTTGGAGCTAATTTAGACTGAATCCATCCTCCTTTTTTACCTAAATAAATTGCCTCCTGTGATATGATCAGCCGTGAAGAAAAGAACCTGACCACGTGGACCTCAGTGGCTGCTAACCTGAGAGGGTTCTGTGGGGATGTTTTGTAGCTGTTGTTATTTTTTCTTTGTTCTCTTGCTGCTTTATTAAACATTAAATTTCTTTAACAAAAAGTAAATTGTTCACATTTTCTACTTCTCCTGTAACAGTTTGCACATTTCATCTAAAATTCTAAATTTATTGGCAGAAAGTTGTAGAAATTATCCCGATACTTTCAACGTTTGTAGGATCAAAGCATTGATAATTTTTATCTTCTCCTGTTTTTCTTCCTTGATCAGTCTTGCAAATATTTATCAATATTATTATTGGTAATTTCTTGGTACTTATTTTTCAACGTTATCAATATCTTAATTTCCTATTTCTTCCTTCCTAAGACTCTTTAAGTTTACATTGTTGTTTTTAAATTCTAACTTTTTAAGATGTAAAGCGATATAATGAATTTCCAGACTGTCTTCCAATATATGCATTTAAAACTACAGCTTCTTCTATGGGCATTGTATTAACTGACTCTCATAGGTGTTGATGTTATATGTTTATTATTCTCTATTTTATAACATTTTGTAGCATTTATTATGATTTTTCCTTTGATATATGAGTTATTGCAGTCATTTATAGTTGTTTTCTATTGTTTGGGGATCTTTTTATTCATTTATTTTGTTTTTGTCATGCTCAGAATTAAACCCAGGGCAGCCTGGAGCACACGGTGACACCTTGTCTCAGAAAGCAAAAACAAAAACAAAACCCAGGGCCTTGCACATGCTGGGCTAGTGTTCTACCACATCCCAGCCCTCGCCATGAATTTTTTTTTATCAGATCTAGCAAGTTCATTGTGATTAGAGTTACAGATGACACATGAGCTCTCACATAGATAATACAGAGAGTTTATTGCAAAACAATAGATTTTCAGGGCCAAAGAGCCAACACAACTTTAAAAGCATGAAGGTAGGTAAGTCTCAAGAGACAATTGGATTAAATGAGGACTCAGATTACATATTTTATATGTTCATCTGGTTCTTGCAAGGTATAGCTTTCCTTCCTCCAAGATCATTGTTCTTCTATAAGGAAAATAGACTGTGTGGACGCATTTCAGAGGGAACATGTCCCTATTTACTCTCTATATGAATGTTTTCTGTTTAGTTTGAAACCTTGAGGTTTTTCCCAACTCCTCACCCATAATCTGCATGTTGCACAGGGCTTGACACTTACCAGCATGCTTGGAGGATGGCACCTTCTCCTGAGTTAAAGTTTGAATCCATTTTGATTTGGTTTTAGTGTATGGTGAGAGATACGGATCTAGTTCCACTCTCCTGCATGTGAAGATCCAGTTTTCCCATAACCATTTGTTGAAGATGCTATCTTTTCACCAGTGAATGGCTTTAGACCCTTTGTTAAATATCAGATGGTTGAAGGTGTACCATATCCAAAATTAAATCAAAATGGATCAAAGAGATAGGTATCAAAACAGAAACGCTGAACCTAGGGGAAGACAAAGTATGTAAAACGCTGTAAGATGTAGGGACAGGAAAGAGTTTCATGAAGAGTTCACCAAATGCACAAGAAATAATAGCAGGAATCAATAAATGGGGCCATATCAAACAAAACCTCTTGTCCAGGAAAGAAAACAATCAACAGAGTGAAGAGACAGCCCACAGAATGGGAAAAAATGTTTACTAGCCATCCCACAGATAGAAGATTAATATCTAGAATATTTTTAAATGCCTGGAATAAATGACTCTATTAAGAAATGGGAAACAGAAATTTTAAAAAAATAACTTCTCAGAAGAGGAAGCACAAAATGTCAACAAACACGTGAAAAAGTGCTCAAGATCTTTGATCATCAGAGAAACACAAATCAAAACAATGTTGAGATTCTATCTCTCTCTACTGAGAATGTTTTATATTATGAACTCAAAAAAGAAAACAAGAACAGAAACACTGATCATATGATATGATCATGTTTCTACACTGTTGGTGGAACTGCAATCTAGGCCAATCTTAATGGAAAACTGTGTGGAGGAGAGTCTTTAGAAAGCTGAGGGTAGAAATCCCATTTGACCCGGCTACGGCTCTACTAGGCATTTTCCCAAAAAGAACTAAAGTCGTCGTATCATAAAGACACAGGTATGTCCATGTTTATAACAGTATAATTCATAATAGCTGAATCCTGGAAACAACCTACTTACCCATCAACAGAGGAATGGATAAAGGAGAGGCATGATTTATATATGATGGAATACTGCACAGCCACATAGACAGATATGAAGAATTTGAGAGAAAATGGGGCCACTTTGAGTCAATAATGCTCCATTGAATGGACCAGATGCAAATGATGGGGTATCAATTGGTGTGGTTCATATAGGTTGCCGTAAATCCTTACACAGAAAGATCCCAACATAAGAGAGAAGACAGGAAGAGGGGAGATGGACTGCTGGGAAAGGGAAGAGGCACTGAGATTGGAGGAGACAATGGGCGGGAAAGGGCAAGAGGAGGGAACAGTAGTCAGTCATAACCTATACAGGCACGAATTCCTAAGTTGTGTATTACTAACATTGTTATTGAATCTGTAGTTCACTCATATTCAAAAACAGTTTGTATCCAGAAGCTTATGTAGATTTCATCAGTAGGTAATATTTAAGAAAGCAAAGGAAAGGGGGGAGGGGCATCGCATTTTCTTTTCTTTTCAGGTGCCCTTGCTACCTGTTGCCAAACCCGCTGCTGTCTAACTCTTCCCCTGCGAGGAGTGAGAAGGTGATTCGCTTCCAGAGTTGCTGTACAGTGGCAACTGGCCATTGGTCCCCCACTTCTGCCTTGTCCCTGGCTCCTCCCTCTGGAGAAGCTGTTCCTTTCTCAGGCTGCGCACTGTGCATGCCCTTAAAGGACAGGGGTGGAGCAGGGGTGGAAATTGGTTACCATGACACCTCTAAGGGATCAGTCAGTACGGACAAAGTTGGTCCCTGCCTTAAAGATTATATGGCGTTTGGAGATTAAAATTCTCATTCCTGTAACAACCAGCCAATGAGAGACCAGAGGGAGGGGCCTGCGCACTAGGAACTGAAGAGCTCGCTGTCGCCAGATCGCGCCTCCATGTCTAGCAGACACTCACCTTGCAAGGCTGTGTGAAAGCCTCATTTCAATGTTTTTCAAGTCTCCGTGTCCATCCTTTGGAAATCTGGGCAGGTGGACTTGTTTCCCATGTTAGCTAACACAGCCAGGACAATTTAGTGACTTAGGAGAGACCTGAGTAAAAGTAAAAACTCAGGAAGGGCTGGACATGGGGGCAATGAGAGATCCGAGTGCAGTCTCCAAGGCCTTAAAGGTAAGAACGATGGCTGGGGCTGAACTTAGTAATCAGAGCGCTTGCCTAGGTAGCCCGTGGCCCTGGGAGTGACCCCCCAGCAGCACACACTAGCTGGGCGTGGTGGCTCACACCTGCAATCCCAGCACTCTGTACGCTGAGGCAGGAGGATTGCTATGAGTTCTAGGCCAGCCTGGGCTACACAATGAGCTCAGCACCAGCCTGTAGAAGGAGACGCTGTCTCAAAATAAACTAAACAATCAGGAAATAACTAAAGAAATACTCAGTCAGGAAAACGCCCATTAGCACCACAATTTAATAAGAATTGACATTGCTAGAATGTCTAAAAACTTCTGAGGCAGAAAGTAGCAGCTATCGGTAAGGCTCTGCAGCAATCAGAGCAAAGCTGCAGGTGGAAATGCAAGTTGATGCCCTCGCGCTGAGAAATCTAGGGCAGGGTTTTCTCAATGGAACATACTTGATGACCTAGAAACTCCACACACACCTAACAGCGATCCCATCGCTCGCTAACAGGAATGCTCTTAATAGCATCGTTGTTATTGCACAAGACCAAAAACCACCCATATGACCACAAGTGGCAGAGGGAATAAATAAAGAGCTTCCCTTATCCGTAATGGAGGGCACAGCCATAGGAGACGAACTGTAGCTGCCCCTTGGGAGTGGGTCCTGCAGGCACAGCGCCGAAGGAAGGAGGCCACATGCAAAAGAAGACATGCGACGTGTGATCTGCGGGCCTGAAGGGTTGGAGTTTTTTGCATAAAGCTTTAAACCAGGCTAACCAAGTCTGTTCTGTGGGAAGAAGAGAATGTGGGTTCCCCCCACAGAGACTCCATGGCTTTGAAGGCTCCCAGGGACCTTCTGGGTATTTGTTGTGCTGTTTCTTGATTGAAGCACTAATTCTGAATTTGATTTGTTTATGAAAATGTGTCATCTGTGTAAGTTAGCACAGAGGAAATGAAGAATGATAGAAAACCAGGAAAATCATAATTTTAGGATATATATTTAGTGAAACTGCAACTTCAAGACACAAACCCAGTTAAAGTAATTATTTTTCCCTAAAACACAATAATCCTGGGTCATTCCTTTTTACCTATAGATGAATCTTGGCTATCCCTTTTTACCTACAGATGAACCACAGCCATTCCCTTTTACCTATACGTGGGCCTTTCACCTGTGTACAAACCATTCACTTTCACCTGAAAAGTGAGCCTTTCCCCTGTGGATGAGATTTGGCTATTATCACCTGTGGTAGCAGTCACCTATGAATGGTCGTGCCTTGTCGCCCTTCCTTAGGAAAAGCCATTGCCTTTTATTTATCAATTGAATCCTTTTTTCATAGATGACAAGTTCCATAGATTTCCGCTCCTAGTCTCCACAAATATACTCATCTCCAGCCCACACTGCGTGTCTCTCTCCTTCATGAGGGCCTGACTCTGTATTTGAGTGTGTTGTTTCAAAATTGTGCCTAATGTGTCATTTTATGCCTCCTACTAGTGCATCCTGCAAATTCCTTCTGTGATGGAGTGAGCCCATTCTGCCCTAGGGGAGGAGTGAGCCAAGGTTTCCACCCCCGCTTGGGAACCTCTCTGAGCTCTGTCTGGTGACATGTACATTTGTAATGGCTGTACTTTCACATTGTTATCCTTCAATAAAAATGTTTAATGTTATAAGAATGACATTGCTAGAATGCCTGATGTTAATGTTTAATGTTGATGTTTTTAATGTCAAGAGTACACTTTTGTATTTAGTAATTAAGAAATAATGTGTGATTGCCTAGATGGGAAAGTTTAATATATTTTTACAATGCACTTTTTATGATTTTATTTTCACAATCTATTTTTATTTCCTATGAGGCAAACTAAGATATTTAACATAATAGAGAGCAGTTATTGAGGCAAATGTTTATGGCAGACAAAACTTCCTCCATACTTTTTTTTTCACTGTATTAGTATTAGGCACATTTAGACATTAGTCCACCTGAGGGACCAAAGGGAAGGGGAGTCCAACAGAGTGCTCAAATACAAAAACAAATACCTCAATGTACATCATATGTATGATCATTTATTTGTCCTAGACCCACAGAAACAGGGCTTCCATTTCTGCAAAAACGCACACAGCATTCTCAGATTCTCAGCTTCCTCTCGGAGGAAAAACTGAGGGAGGAGGTGAGATCTGAGGCGCACTGGAAACCAGACAACCCAAGGACAAGGACGGACAGACAACCGGTTGAACAAGACGTTTTCTGGAAGGAGAAAAATTCTCTTCCGTTATGGAAGCAGCGAATCTGCAGTCTGCACCAGGAAGTGGTGAATCAAGGTTCCCCATTTCCGCTTTGGGGACCTCTTTGGGCCCTGTCTGACATGTACAGGACCAAACCCAGTTAAAGTAATTACTCTAAGACACAATAAGCCTGAGTTACTGCTTTCTACCTATAAACAGACTCTGGCCATTCTCTTTCACCTGTAGAAGGACCATGGTCATTCCCTTTTACCTCTAGATGGACTCCATTGCCCTAGGCTTCCCTCACTGTTCTCAGGACCAATCAAGATGCAATGTTTCTGGCAACAGGCGGGGCAGATCCTGGTATTGGGCAGCTGCCTGCATGTCCCGCCCACCTGGGGCCACAACCAATCAGTGCTGTTTCAGGAGGTTAAACCACCCGCCGAGAGCGTGAACTCCCTTTGAGACCCTGACTGTGACTAAACCCAGGTTACTGAGGCACCATTCGTGACTCCTGTTGGATCAGTTGAGGGGAGGCATGTTGGGACTTGGGAAGGAGCTGTGACCCGCCCAGAGTGCCTGATGGAACGAGTCCTTCCTCAACTCACCATGGCCGGGGGGCTGAGCTGTACTCTGCCTGCTAGCAGAAATAGCCCTTGCTCTAGTCAGAACAACCTGAAAGAGCTATAGCTGAGACCGCAGGACCGTCCAGTTCTTTGCTCGGGTCACCAAACACATGGAAAAGAGTCACAGCTTGAGTCCCATCCGGACCTTTGCTGAGGCATCCAAGAGGTCGAGAAGAACCCAGAACCCCTGTTTGGTAACATTAGATAACAAATACTTGGTTTTAAGTAAGAAAACCCTATGTTCAGGATGGGAAAGAAAAAATTTTATTTCACCTCCTTTCTGAGAAATCAATTGTCAGGCAGACGCAGTAAATAAAAATTAAGTACTGATAGGGTAAACCTTAATACCATTGACGAGAGCACAAAGGGCTTAATGAGACGCATGTGGGCGGGCCTGATCAGGAAGGCTGGAAACCAGCACTAGGGAGACTGACCTAGCAGGACGATAAGTCCAGCCCAGCCTGGGTAATTGAGCAAGTTTGGGAGACCCTGTCTCAAAACCAAAAATAAAAGCGAGGTAGGGATATAGCTTGGTGTGAAAGCCCTAGGTTTAATCCCCAGTACCTCAAGAAAAAAGAAGGAAATAAAGCATGTAAGTGATTTTTTTCGTAACAAAACAAGGATTGTAGGGCGGAGTTTTCTCAATTTGCTTCTAAGGGGACAAGCCAGCCTTCACTCTAGAATGCTTCCAGTCACTGCGGATAACAGGCCGTGTAGCAGCGGCTGTTGCTCAACACAAAGCAGCTACCTGGTTTGGTCTTCATTGCCTTCATCACCTGTTGTGACATGGAGCGAAGCATGGCTGACTAGGTGCACAGGGTCACCGTGACCAGAACAGCTTGATTTATATACTTAGTGAGAACATTTAAGAGAAAAACTGCCTGTAGCGGGTGGACTCGGAGGCCAGCACAGCAGGGTGGAGCTCCTGGACCATGAGGACGCTCCCCCACGGTGCTGCCTGACCCCCCCGGAAGGGAACGGTGGGCTACCAATAGGGAGTTTGTACTTGCCCTGCAAATATTCCCTTTAAAGGAAAAGTTCTATTTGGCAAAACATAAATTAAGTTTGAATAAATCTAAAATCAAGCATAAGTCTTCCTGGGACTAGAAATATTGAACTCAGTAGCTACCGAAGAGTCAAGAAAAATCCTAGCGGGCCCTACCGGCATTAGCTCTGCGGGTTCAAGTCCTTTCAGCCATATGTCTTTCTTCTTGTCCTTTTTCCTATTTTCCTTAGAAGATGACTTTTACCACTATTGCCTTAGATTCAGTTTTTCCTTTCATTACACTTTTCTATTCGTCTTTGCAGAGCAAAATTCTAACTAGAAAATTAAGAATATTAGCATAAACATTTGAAAGATCATCAATTCCTACCAGATGTAATTCAAAATATAAAAGATCAAGCAAAGAAATACATAGTATTTTTAAGACCAAAGAAGCAGCATGTGTATGGGGAAATACTTGTATAATTTCTTTCTACATTATGAGATAATTTAGCAGGTGGAGAATCTTTCTTTTAGGGCAGCTACAGGAAATCCAGACAGCATCGTGATCTGCACACCTTCTCTGCTTCCCGCAGTTTCCCTTTGCTTACCCCCAAACAGTCTGTGCATACTTCCATGTTTCTCATCCAGACCATTATCATCAGAAGGCTGCAGTTCTTGATTCCACAGTGTATAACAACAGTTATCTGCAAGTCAAAATGTATGTCAGAAAAAGAAAATATTCTGTCATAAATGTAATATAGAAGATAAACTAGTTTATTGAACAATATTAGCTAAGTTATTGAGTGGTGCCATATTTGTGTTCAGTCAGGACCCCAGGTGTTAATCGTGCATAAATCTAAGACATGAGCAAGCTTGCTCGTTCCACCCGTGACTAGACTTCCAAGTGCCTTTGCACTAGGTCTCTGTATTTTCTTCAAATATTCAAGCTAATTAACGTAGGAGTGTCAAACCTGCAGCCTGCCATCTTGTTGTTTTGGTTTTGGTTTTCCCACTTTTTTTGAGTGACCAGGCAGGGTCTTGGGTCACATACAAGATATATAATACAGCTAATGTGCACTTATAAGTACTAAGACTTTCTTTTTAAATTTTTTCATTACAACATTCAAAAACAATCTAGGACAAAAAGAAATAGCAGGCTGTGTCTTTAGAATGTCCCTGCTGATATCACACGTTCCTTTTTCCACAGTGACCTTTGTCTCCATTATATTCAAATTGGATAATTGAGATGCTGCACAAAATCTGGTTGTGAAAATGGCTTTAGCTTTGCCAGTCTATCATAGAGAATATTTTCTCCAGTTCTCCATGGTCTGTGTATGGCTGTTGTGACAGGAAGTGACTGTTTAAGTTTTGAAGCTTATAAAACCTTTGTGAAAACCTCTGTTTTTCTTTCTTTGTGTCAGAACCGGGCTACAAAATGGCCAGACTCCCAAGGCATGGGGCTTTTATCAGACAAAAACTCTTATGGTTTTCCAGTTACACCGTCTGTATATTTCTTTAAGTTACTCAGGGATTCAAAAAAAAAAAAGTCATAGCTACAAGCCGGGCCTAATGGCACAGAATAACAACAATCCCAGACCTCTAGGGGAATGAGGCAGGAGGATCACAAGTGTGAATCCAGCCTGGGCAACCTAGTGGCTTAGTGAGATCCTGCTTGAAAATAAAAATTAAAAAAAAAAAAAACAGCTGGGGACATAGTTCAGTGTGAAGGTCAGACCAAAGGAAAAGAGTTATAGTCATTGCTACACATTGGCTTGATCTGGTGGTCATAACAGAACTCTGAATTCTCTCTGCCATGTGTGGCCACCTTTGTTGAACATCTAGAATGAAAGTAGCACCCATACTAGCTAGCTTCCCCATGCAAATCATTAGTCATTCCCGAAAGGCAGAGAAAAGGGTATTTTTTGTCATTGTTGTTTTGTTTTTGTGAAAAACACAGGTCTAAGTAAAGCCTTTGGAAATTTGGAAACCGGAACTAAACAATTTCTTAATTGATAATCAAATTATCTAACATTACACAAAAAAAGAGAAACTGCCCTTTAGCAGTCTTCTTTAATATAAGAATGCATAATTATATTATGCCTACTGATGACTCAGGAAATGACAAAACAATTCTACATGCCATCTATTTAAGTCATCTTTATTCAAGACCCTAAAGTGCACAGCTCAATATGTGTACCATAATATGACACGCCTGCGAAGCCACTGGCTTCAACACCCATCCCAATGGTTCCTCGGTCCTCAGGTCACCATTGTTGCTGTTACATCCAAGATCACAAAATTTTATAGATTAGATATTATACATAGGCCTACGATTCATCTTGTTTAACTTTTGGATATTGCACCAGATACGGATAAAAGTTTATTAAATGGATTACAACTAATTTTTGCAAAATATTTCTGAACCACAAATTTTCTACCACCATTTATTGAAAAGATTAGTTTTTATTCTCTGAAATTTCCTTGGCTCTTTTGTTAAAACTCACTTACCTGTAGATGTGTAGGTCTATTTCAGGACTACTTATTATATTTATCAATATATTTGCATATTTTACACTATTGCTATAGTATTTTTTATTAATACAGACTTCTAAATCTTAAAGTCAATCAAATATGCATTCCAACTTCGTTATTCTTTTATTTTTCTGACATGGTTTGTTGCATGTCTTCTATATTTCAGTGTGAATTTTAGATTCGGTTTGTCATCTTTTATGAAATGTCTGCTGAGATTTTGATTGAAGTTGCCTTGAGTGTCTAGATTATTTGGGGGTGGGGGGGAGATGACATCTTAATGATTTTGAGTCTCCAGCCCACAAATAAGGTACATCTCTCCATTTATTCAGGTTGTTATTAATTTTCCTCAGCAATGTTAGTAATTCCAATGCCACTGTCTTAGTTACTTTTTCGTTACTGCAACAAAATACCTGACAATCTCAATTTTAAAAAAAAGAAAGATTTATTTTAGTTCACAGTTTCCGAAGGACTTCGTCCCTTCATAGGCAGCTGGCAATGGTGAAAGCACATGGCGGAGTCCGAGCTGAAGGAAAGCTGTTACGGCATGGTAGACAGGAAGCCAAGTGAGGGAGGCAGGCCATAACTAGTGTATACCATTCCAGTTCCTGTTCTGGTAAATCCATCCCTTCTGAGCCAAGGCCCATGTTCAACCCGTTCCATGTCCAGCCCCAGTGATCTGCTTCTTCCAGGTCAAGCCCAGGAATGTGCCACACACCCATAATCCATATATGCCCCTAGTCCACCACACGCCTGTAATCCACCCCTCCTGACCAGGTCCCACCATCTACTACAGCATGGTTCCATAGGCATTCCACAACAACCCAATACATGAGGTTTGGGGACAACATTTCAGATCCAGTCCATAACACCATCCCAGTGCTTAGAACCCAAGAGCAATTCTGTTGGATTGAACTGATAGAAACCTATCATAAGTAAATTAAATCTTCAATTAAAAATGTGAAATAGACCTGTTAAATTCATTCCAATTTCTAATATATGCCTAATAACATAATTTAGACTCATTTAACTTCATATTTATTAGAAAATATTGATAAATTTCCAGTTCAATTTTTTTCTTACTTTCTGTTTGTTTTCAGTGGCCTTTGGATCTGGTCCCACTGGCCATTCTTTGCTGGAAGGGCTTGTGTAGAGTCAGCCTTCCTTTATGTAAATCTCACTGCTCATTCTCCTTTTGTGTATTCTGACAACAAGTATTACCATTCTCCCTCCTTCTGTTCCTCCAACCCACGTGGTCCTGGCTTTGTGAATAACTCCATAAGTGCTTATTATCAGGGGCCACTTTCCTTGGGAAGACCCAAATTTAACTTACTAAGTTACGGCATTACTATTTGTGAGCAGGGAACAGGGGAAGTTTAAATGTTCTATATAAAAGTTTTTTAAATTAGTACAAAAATTCTCTCAGCTGTAAATTCTGAGTTGAAAACTAGGTGAAGTGAAAAACTACAGAGTGCTTACGGGTCTTACTGCTGACAGGAAGCATTAAAATTCAGATCAAGTGCAGAGAGAGCTCCAACAGATAATCTTAACATATTTAGTGTCATATGTGGTAGCATGTTACAAGCAATTATATGCTATAGTATACTTTAAGCAATTGTATGTTTCAGTGTTTTTTATCCAAGGATTCACAATAAAAAGCAGTAGATAAGAAAAATCTATTAAACAGGCCGTTAAGGTTTGTTTATATTGAGTCTATGAAGTGAAAGTAAAACTAATTTTATGAACAGTTAAACTCCACCTGCTTTTTAAAAGACTTTACCCTTGGCTTTTTATTGTTTCCCGTCAGCTGGGTTTAGCCATCTCAATGAATGACTGCTGTTCCTAGAATCCCAGACAGACAAGAGGGACATCTTTGTCCCTCAGCGGAATGTACTTCCTGACGGGATGGGGAACTACTGTCCTCTAGAGAAAGTGATAATATATCACAGGAGAAGAATAGTCAACAAGTCTGTGTAAATCTAGGTGATAGTGAATATAATTAGCTCTAAAATTACATCACTCCCTGTAATCCAAAGTAGTATCTAATTTTATATGACAAATAATTTTCGCTTCTTATCAATGTCCATAAACTTCTAAAACCACCTCAGAGTCAAGGCTTTATTACTGACCTAGCTTTATTCAAAACAACTCTTAATCAACTAATGAATCAATTCAGGAAGGGAGTAGAAGTTACTTAATATTTTATTTAGCTGAAGAGAAAGAGTAAACTATAATATTATGTACAGAAAAAAATAGATAATTATCAGAACATGATCCATAGTCACCTTCAGTGGGGTGATCACAAGGAACTCCAAAAATATGTGTGTGTGTGTGTGTGTATGTGTGTGTGTGTGAGTATGTGTGTGTGCGTGTGTGAGTGTGTGTGTGTGTGTGTGTGTGTGTGTGTGTGTGTGTGTGTGTGTGTTAATGGGTGTTAAACTCAGAGTCTTCACACTGATCTTCATCCCAGCCCATATTTATCTTTGATTTGAGACAGGGTCACACTATATCTCTAAGTCTCCCAGGCTGGGCTAAAACTTGAAATCATACTGCCTCAGCCCCACCCATTCCCCCCGAAGTGCTAGAATTACAGTCCTGTGACATGGCCGAGCTGAAGTGTGCATTCTTAGTGAGTTTCCCAAGTGACTGTCATGCACATTATCATCTGAGGACCGCTGCTTGGAAGTTTTTGCTTAAACCATTAACATATAGGGAAAATACAAGAAATGCCTTGTAGAGAAAACACAATGCACAGTAAATGAGACAAGCACCGAAGAAGGAGAAATCTGCGTGCCTGGCTGTCAGAAAATGTCAGTGAAATTGCTGTACTGAAGCTGAAATGTAAGAAAAGAAAGCACACCCTTTAGCTCCTTAGTATCAGCACAACGGGAAGCAAAGGTGGGCGGGGCCAGGCTCTCTTGGGAAAGTGGCAGGAGAGGCTGGCCTCCAAGTAGTACTAGCTTCTTAAAGTTGATGATAAGATAATAAAGGCTTAACAAATTTAATCTGGTTGTGCTATAGATAATGACTTGCATACATTATACTTACAACAATATATTACATTACTACAATAATTATATATATAGTTATAACACTATATTATATTGCATACTTAGATAAAAACAAATGCAATAATATGATATAATTACATATAGTACAAATACACACAGACACCTATATGAATAGTAGTGGGAAAAACAGAGAAAGGAAACGTGGCCGAGAAGGAACATTAGCAATAGTACAGGGAATTAAGAGAGATCTGGGCTCGGCGTATGGCAATGTACTGTAGTGCCCTGCCATAGAGATGGAATAAATGTGAAGGAAAATCTTTTAGTTATCTTCATAGATTATTTCGTTGATCATAGAAAATCAAGACTATAAAAATAGAAGAAAATGTAAGTGGCTCCTATGTGTTATGCATAATAAAAACTTCAAACATTTAGAAGATAAACAACTTCATAAAGATTACTTTTTCAATTAAAAAAAATGCCAAAGTCAAGAAGAATCTTTATGGTATGGAGAGAAGATTGCATCAAGGTAATGAATATGTCAATTTTCTATTCACTGACTTTTTCTCCCTTGTATTGGAGATTCAATTCAGGGCCTCCACTCTAAGCTACATTTCTAAGGTCATTTTTTAGTTTTAATTTTGAGACTGATATTGCTAAACCACAAAGTTACCCAGACTGGGCTTGAACTTTTAATACCTCTGCCTCAGCCTCCCAGAGTGCTAAGTTTACGAGCCTGGAACACTAGGCACAGCTTTATTGACAGTTTCTACTCTCTCCTTAGCAATGCACTTTTTGATTCATTATATTGACACAGAATATTTACAATAAACTTTATGTCAGTCTTCTTATCTACTGGTCTATGCTCTAAGACAATTTTTGTCAAATCAGAGCAGGTGTTAGACACAGAAGAGCCAACAATCAAGACAGCTGTGAGGGCAGAAAAGGCAGAAGGGTGTTATTAGATACTGGCTGCTCAAGCCATTCTCTCTCCCTCCCTACACACTTTCCTATTCCCCAACTTCCACTTTTAAAGCACTTTCCTAACTCTTAAATTAAAATGAGACGTTGTTTTGGTATTAGGGCAGAGTGCCAAACAGTACCATGTTGCTGAAGAGCTCAAATATTTCAAAACTCGGATAATTTAAGCCTATTTTCCCCATCTTTAAGATATGATGAGAAACATCTGCCTATAATGAATAGTATACAACAGATGTTCATCTCTTTCTTTAATGTCTCATTTAATTTGCAATATTTTGTACAGAGTTCTCCAAACATCTGCATTATATATCATGACAGCCTGAGAAATTCTTCATAGTATTTCACTGCCTCTAACTTCCCTCTGGTTTTACAGATTTTAAAGCTTGTTTTTCAGCATTGAAAAAAATACTGCCACCTAATTAATGTGACAAATTATATGCTCTAAAAATGTTTGAAATTATAGTAACAGTGAATAGTAAAATAACATAAGTGTCAACAATTCCTTCCAAAAAGTTCCAAGTCCCTAACATAATAGATAATATGGTGCTGGGACCCTGATGGGTGGCGGTGAGGAATTCTGTGGAGCAGCTGGTGTGGCTCTGTCACGTGACACAGCAACGGCAGCCTACAAGTCACATGACAGGACAGCTTTCGAATTATTCTTTATCTCATATTTTAAAATATGCTATAGATAAGATACATTACTTCACATTTTTTATAAGGAAATATTCATTAGTGCATTATATTATGTGGTTGTTTCAAACTTCCATTAAATGTAGCAGACACAACATTTTTAAACTAATTTAAAATAGAAAAATTCTAAATCACACAATGTCTCTAAGTTTGAGATTGCTAGTAATAAAAAGTGTGGTCTCTCATAACAAAATGATGGAAGTCATCAGAATTTTTGTGTCATGAAAGCACAGAGCTTGATCTATTAAATTAGCATATTAAAAAGCTGTAAGAAGAAAAGTAAGTAAAGGAAAAGTTTTTCAGACATCTGGTCTTCTAGACATCACTGGTTGGCACTGTGCCCCAGCTGGTTTTCTCCACAGGGTTTAACTTCACATTTGAGACACTGGTGCCCAGGGTTTTCTTTTCTTTTTAAGTAATAAGCAAGGAAATACAATTGTCTTTGTGTATTAATCTGCTGTGAGAGTTCTGGCAATAAGGATAATGAAATGTAAAAATATAAGAGTTTTTGCTAAGTCTTAGATTTAAATAATAAGAGTTGTATTAAGATTTCCTCTAGTTGAAGAACATTCGTATTTATTTTAGGCATAACATTATAAATCATAATATTTTACCAAGAAAATAAGTTTATTTTCAAATTTCTTAGCCAAGATGGTCTTTGAGATTCTGATAATTTGGCAAAGATAAAAGTAAATTTGGATGACTTTGTAGTTGCTGCTATTTTTTTGAACAAAAAGATATGCAGAGAACGTTTTAACTCTACAAAGAGGACATATTTCTCTGAAATTTTGCTCCCTTAGCTTGCTTGGCCAAGCAAATGTGAGAAAGAAACTGTTCTGTATGTGTGAAGATAAACTAAGTGGATAGACTAATTACAGGGAATGATGGATATCGATAGAAAAGATGGATCTGAAAAAAATATTATCTGTTTAGTTAATCATGCTGTGAAATTACACAATGATTTCGAACACCTTTGGGGTGGGGCACCCAAAAGCCACCTAAGAGAGAATTTATTTGGATGGCTTACAAGTCCAAGGAGAGAGAGTGCAAAGTGGTTATGTGCACGTGTAGCGCTGAAAGGTCCAGTAGCTGCTCAAGATTGAGACAGAAGGACGAGTCTGACACTGCACGACAGGTTTTGTCCCGTGGTTGCTGGCTCCAGAGCAGAAACACCCCAGTACAAGGGTACAACAGAGCGGAGCTGCTTAGATTGCAGCATCTGGGAAGCAAAGCAAGAGATAGACGCTCCAAAGGGCACTCCTGAGCCCCACCTTCAGTGGGCCCCGCCCTTTGTGATACATCCAGCTGCGAGCATCACTGGGTTAATCCACTGGTCAGTGCAGTGTTCCCATAATCCAGTCACCTCTCCAGAAGCCTCATTATCCAGTGCAAGTGACAGTCATATATAACTGTCACCCAATTGTATTGGCTCTTGGCTTTTAGGCTGAGTTATTGGCTATTTTATATGAAATAAGAACGTGCGGCCTTTCCTTACTTTCAGAGTTCTCTTGCCTTGGTCTCGTGTGTAAAACAGCAGACAGTGATATTTGACACCCTGAGGTTTCAACCTTTTCTCACAAGATTCAAATCAAAATAATTACAACATTGTGCCAACCAGAGAGATAATCCCCAAAGATTCAATAGCAATTATTCTCAAGTAATCTGGTAAAATTAATTGCACATGCTGCCAGACAATTATCTTGAAAACTTTGCACTTTTGGGAAGGTTTCCTGAAAGCTCATTACATTCAGAGGACACATTTCAGATGTCAGAACGTTAGGGTTTCATCAGTGAAGCAAATGCAGAAGTAATTTTTAAAGAAATTTTTAAGAAATGAAGTATGTCTTCACTTTCTTCATACCATTTCATACAGACGTCCCTAAGAATATCTTTCTCCATTTCATAGGACAACAGATTTCAGATGTTGCATACATTTCAAAATTTTATGATAATTTTTATTGCAAAATTATTTTTAAAAAGATATGTCTGATAACAGCACCTCTTGTGTAAGATACATCAGTAGTTTCCCATCGCTTTCAACATTAAATCCAAACTTCTGAACAGAACTTCAAAGGTCATATGACCTCGTCCTCAGCTACATGTCTGGTTTGGGCTTCCTTTGACCTCGACATTCACCCCCTGCTCCAACTTGTCTATACTAGTTAAATTCTTCGGATATGTTCAGAACTTTGTGTGCCACTACATGATGCTGGAATTTGGTGAAAAAGCCATAAACATTTTGATAACGAGTATTAGTACCTTATTTAAAAAGCGAGAAAATTTATTAAGAATGTAGAGCTTTAGGGAGTAGAGATTTAAAGAGAAGATGAAAATTAGAAATATTTTCCAAGAGAACACGATCTAGAAATTTGGCTCCTAAACAGTGCTGAGGATCCAGCTATGCTGCTGGTCATGAGTTAGTACTGGTAGCCTTCTGTCCAGTGTTGTGGCCACTTGACCTTGTCACTGATCAAAGCACATCAAATTTGTTCATTCCTTTAACACGAATTTTTGTCTCAATATGTCTTTCCAATGCCTCCATCTTAGAAATCAGGACACGGCTCCAAAGACCCACTTTATGCAAATGTAGCCCCAAGTTGCTCTCCACCACATGGGCTTGATTTGCAATTGGTGGAATCTGCACAGCCCACTGATATTTCCCCATCGCACCATTTCATTACTGTTCAGGGAATGCAGGCTCCCTTATCAGTACACTCCACCCCTGCCAAGCCCGTGGTCGGCCATCGGTAAATGGTTCGTGATGATTCTCCTGTTATTCTTGCTCTAGTAGCTCAGAAATCAGAGCAGAGGGAAGAAAAGGGCAAGGGGAGCTGTGACTGAGGCACAGGGAGCAAATACAAAGCTCACACAAAGTCAGAAGAGTTGGGGAAGCCCGGCACACCAAGCTCTGGCAGGTGTAATGAGAGACGTGGTAGCAAGAGAAGATCCTGAAGGTTTTTAGAGAACTTTTTATCATGGAAAACTCCAGGTGTATGCAAAAATGGGAGAAATGACGTAATGAGCCCTGTACTCAACAGCAGGTTGAGCAATTGTCAGCTTTTTGCTGCTCTGCTTCCTGGCGGCACCGCCCGCTCGGGCTTTTGCTCCTCCGCAGTGGGCTAGTGACTGGACCCAAACTCGTCAAAGTAAACACCTGACACAGTATCATTTCACCTGTAGATCTTTCAATGTATCTCTAGAAGGTAAAAAAATATAATACCATCATTGCAGTCAAAAATTAAAATAATCTTCATAATTATTAGAATTTAGGCTTCAGACACTCAAAATAGGCTGCTGAGACTCTTCGGAGCTCTTCCCTACATAGCCCAGGTGGCTGAAAGGGATTCCGGAGATACATGTTCACGGCCCTGGTGACTTGGCTTATCTGATGCCTGCGACGGCAGAAGGTAACTAAGACTAAGGTGCCAGTGGGAGCTTCCAGGATGATGTGAGTAATTGTAGTGTCCAGAGGAGTTGAAGGGAGCCAGCGTCAGGTAACAAGGTGCTACAGCTGAGCCACGTGGAAATAAGTAAAATTTAAGGATGCCTACCTGTGTGGTTAAGTCCTGGTGGACTGTCAGTCTCTCGGCATGTGAGTGTGTGCATTTGCCTGTGCACTTACTAGTTTCATTTGAACAAATAGGATTTGGGTTCTGATATCTATAATTGTAATTGTATGAGACAGTCTTTTGGAAGATAATTTAGGACACAAACAAGGAGAAAGGAGAGACACTACTAGAGAATGTGAGTAGAAGAGAAAAAAGCTGGCACAAGCAGTACAGACCTGCAATCCCAGCATCCTGGGAGGCTGAGGCAGGAGGATCTCAATCAAGCTCAAGCCCAGTCTGAGCACTTAGTGATTTAGTGAGACACTCTCTCAAAATCAAAAAATAAAAAATAAAAAAGGTTGAGAACATAGCTCAAGGTCATGGGCTGGATTTGCAATACAAAAAAATACAAATAAAAAATGTTAACAAGACAGAAATTAAAATTGAGCAAGTATATCTGGAAGAAATAAAGGGAACTCGGGGCAGCCAGCCTGGGTCTCGTGTGGGCTCTGTTTAGAGGAGGACAAGGGCAACCTCACAGAGAGCGGGTGACACTGTGGCCTCTGGCATGCACAAAGGTGGAGGAACAATAGCGTCACCATGGCTCACGGTGGGGTTGACAAAGTACCACTCTGCGGATGAAGTCAGAATGGTTCAGAGCATCCCAATTACTTTATCTCTGGAATTATGTGAAGCCTAGAATATGAAAAGAAGGAAGAAATAAATCAATGGCCTAAAATTATATGGCATTAGGCACCCTTAAGGAGAATAAAACAATAAGATACTGTTTCTTATCTTTTATTAATGTGTTATCTATTTAAAAACAAATTCATATCAGTCTCATTGAAATGGGAGAGATCTTCTTTTAAAATTATAGAAAGCAAAAATATGCAATGTTTTCCTCAAAATCTCTGCTGCATGGGCTCTGATCTCCAGGCAACCAGGCTAAGGCAGTGGAAGTCTGTCTGGCATGTCTGAGGGCCAGCAGGGAGGACAGAGGCCCTGGAGCTGACTGAGCAAGGCCAAGACTAGTAGTTGAGGTGATCCATGTGATAACAGGAGATCACACAGACTCTCCTAGATTATGTAAGAATTTCTTCTCTGAGTGAAGTGGAAACTTAATGCAGGGCTTTGAAGAAAGAGGAATAGCTTTGGATATCCGGAGTTCCATTTTCCCCATGTGGATTTAAAATGTCTATTGGAAACCAAAGAGGTGTTGAGTACACGAGTCTACTTCAAAAACAAGGGTAGAAACAAATGTTAGCTGAGAAAGCCAGTAGGACCACCAGAAAGGTACGGAGGCATTTGGTGCATGCACGTGTGGGCGTGGGTGTGCTCCTACAACTGTGCATGTATGAAGTGGATCACTATTGCTGTAGTCTGAGTATGAATACCCCCAAAGGTCCTTGTGTTAAGGTGGTGGTGACCAGAGTAACACTGTTGGAAAGTGGTAAATCTTTGAAAGGTGGGGCCTACCAGGAGTTCCTTAGGTCACTAAGGGTGTGATCTTGGAGAAAATTGTATCGGTAGGACCTTCTCTGAGAAGGCTTCTTGGCTCCTGAAGTGAGCACTTTTCTCTGTCACTTGCTTCCACCATGATATGCTGGCTCACAAAAGCCCAGAGCAGTGAGGACATAGACTGGGACACTCAGAACTATGAGCCAAAGTAGATGTATTCTCTTCAGTAGTCAGTTATTTCAGGTATTTCATTATAGTAATACAAAGCTGACTCATGCAATTGAATGATTACCTGCTAGAAGAAATAAAAGATGAATCTACCTTCTAGTTGCTTTATTTTCTCTTTTCCCCTTTTTACATGTTCATATAAAGTGTTCCTATTAAATATTAAAAGTAATATTTGATGTAATTGAATTAAATATTAAAGGCAACATTAGTGCAGCTGAATTAAAAGCTATAGCAACATGGTAGAAAATATGATAAGATTCAATTTTACCAGGAAGGAAGAAACTCTCTAACTACTTTTAAATATCTACTTCAGAGAGAGAGCAATTGAGTTAAAACATTGGCTACCACGTTGGGCGAGGATGGAGTTAGGAAGATGGAGGCTGGAATCTGTTCCATAGCTCTTCACGACATGTTGGGAGAGCAGTGTGTAACTGAGGAGTGCAAATCAATGCTCCAGCACTTCCAGGTATGGTTCTAATCCACCACACACCTCTAACTGAATCCACAGGCCAGCAATCCACCCCATCCACACTAGGCTCCAGTCTCCCAACAGCACATGGGCTCATAGGCAATTCATAACATCCAGATACACGACTTTTGAAGGACGTTCCATATCCAAACCATCATATATTGTGAAGGAAATATTTGCGTCTTATAGCTTCTATGAAAACAACATAGCATTATTTTAATATATAAAAGAGGCATTAGGAAAAAAGACATCAATAATGATAGAAAGTGGACAAAAATGACAAGAAGTTTATGAGAAGAAATAAAAATTGAGTTTACTGATATTTAAAGCTGCCTAAAGATGCTCAGACTCAGAGTAAAAAATGTAAATAAAAATTATATTGAGTTGTTATTTTTCACCTATAAAATGGACAATAATGCAAATGTTCATAGCATGCTGTTTTGACGAGGCTGTTATGAAGAGATTTTTCTCATAGGAATGAAAAGTTATTTTATTCCCCCTATGAAAAAAGAATCTGACAATATTTTTCCAAATTTATCTACTCTTGGTCCAACACTCCTACTTCTAGGACCAGAGTTCATGAATACACTAGTACAAATAGAAATGGTGTCAGCAAAATATTGTGTCATTGTGTGTATAATACATGTAAAATATGTGAATGTACTAGGGAGTTATATATGTAATTACACATGTACATACATATACATAAGTACAATTACTTATGTAATATATGTCATAATATTACAGAAAAAAACACAAGATACATGACATGTTACATCTCACAATGGAATATACTGTGGGCATAAAAAGAAATATGAAAAATTTCTCTGATTTCACTTTTTCTTATCTTTCTAGGATCAACCAGATTAGTTAATAAGCTCAAGGTATCAACTGCACTAAGGGTTTCTTTACAATGCAATACATATTCCATGTGTTTTGGCTAATAAAAAGTATCAAAATTTCTTAACCTGATCTTTATTATTGCCTTGGTCTTTAATATTTTAAAAGGTTTCTTATTCATCACTTTCATAAGTAATAAATCTATTTCAAACAATGGTTCATTATTGTAAAGCTTTCAACTATCAATTATACTTCATTCTTTTTAAAACTTAGACTTCAACTGTATATTTTACCAAGCACTTGTGTTTGATTTTTTTCTGTTGCCTTTTTAAAAGAGTATTTTAAAAGAATTCATCCAATTACTCACAGTACAAAAAAAGTTTCATAGAGTTCCTATATGTAAGAAAATGTGAATCAAATTCTCCATTGCTAACAAAAATGTCTTAGGTGAGTGAATTGTTCCAAGGAGTCAAGACTGAAGCAACAACAAGCTTGTTCCACCACACAAATATCACTGACTAAAGGGCAGGAGTACAGAAGAGCTAGATGTGTCCGCTGGTTCTTTAAGGACTAAACACCCAGCGTTATGTATGGTTGGCCGACTGAGTTATTCCAAATAATGTGTTTAATTATAGAATCACTAAGGAAAGCCCAAATCCCTAGATTGTAAAAAATTAAATAAATAAAAAATATAGTTATTATACTTTGAATGCTACTCCACTCTCCCCAAAAGTTTTATGAGGAAAGCTTGGGTCCTGGTGCTGTGATTCACGGGAGATAGGACCTTTATGAGGTGCGACCCCTGGATATTGAATAGGCTAAGAGATCTCTACCCTCATGAATGGGCTCATGCTGTCTGAGAGAGTGAGTTGTTATAAAAGGAGACAGTGAGCTGGTTTCTGCTTTCTTGCTCACACATGTGCCTCTTCTATTTTGGCCAATCCTTTTCCTGTTTCTCTATCACACGGGGGCACAGCCAGGGGGCCTCTCTGGGATGCCAGTACTATGTCATCCAGATGCCCCTTCTGCCTGAATTGTGAGCCAAATAAACCTTTTCATTTATAACTTACCTAAGTCCAGGGATTTCAGAATAACAATACAAATAGACTAACAAACACAGCATCCACCGTAAAGTGGAGTACTTCAACAAGTCACCGAACCTTTATAAATATTTTAGGCCTGAAAAGCCTTACCTTTCTTTATGTTCTCAAATTACATGTCGCACCCTCCTACCTGCTCTCTAATTTGTCTCTCAATTTGTATCTGTTAAGGCTAAAAATTATCTGCCTAAATCGTCATACAAATTTTCAACTTAAAATATGTTTTGATGACTATATTCATCTATCTGAATCAAAACTGACTGTTTCTTGGAATTTTTCAGGTAACTACCTCAACTTTTCAATTCTCTTTACTTTTTTAATGATATCCTTAATATACACAAAATCTAACACGTGTTTTGTATGTAATTCAGAAATTTTTAAAGACCATAAATGGCATATTCATTTGAATTGTATTCTTTAAGAAGATATGCAAGTTTTGACTTATTTGTGAATCAGGTCTTTGCAGATGTAATTAAGTATATTGAAATTAATTTTTTCTAAATTTAGAGTGAGCCCAAGGTTCAATGCTGGTAGCTTTATGAGAAAAAAGGAAGAGTTGGGGTATAACTCAGTGGTATAGAGGTTAAAGGACAGGAGGGAGGAGAGGGAGAAGAAGAAAGAGAGGAAAAAGGAGAAATTAGAGATTTGATAGGACAGACAGAAAGCAAGGTGATGTGAACATGGAGCTAAGCTGGGAGTGGCAAGTCTACACACCAGAAATACCAGGAATTGCCAGCCCCCACTATCAACCAAGATACAGGACAGACTCTTCCTAGAAGCTCTAGAAAGAAACCACCTGCCAACAACTTCATTTTGAACGTTCAACCTCCAGCACCGCGGAGAAATAGTTTCCATTGTTTAAAGCCGTCAGGTTTGTGGTAAGTTGTGATGGTTGCCCTAGGACACTAATACAAGAGTTGAACAATAAGATACATGCTAGCTGCGAAGAATCTAGATGCTAATAACTCTCATACTTATAGTATATCACTTTCCACCTACACTTTTACTTACACAAATTAACAAATCAATGCTTTTCAGTAGTAGTAGTCCATTTCTTTAAAAATGAATGGCTGATGAATCCTCTCATATTAAGAAGCTATTCAGAAACTGTCATCTACTTTTCTTACAACATGCCTTATTTTCAAATTGTTTCTTTCCCCCTGTCTTCAAAGGAAAGTTTTACTCAGTTTCCAAGGGCAAATTCAGGGAAAAGATTTTACTCAGTTGCCCGATGGGTGTCATTAGCACTACAAAGATTTTCCTTTTATATTGCCTAGTGTGGAAGAGAAAAAAAAAACACTGGTAAATACCTAATTCCTTTAATATCTAGATTACAGATGAAAGAGCTCAGGTCTCTTGAAAGAACAATATCTCTCCAGACCTACTCTGCCAGGCACCTTTGTTGAGGTGGTGGTTGAATAACAGAGATACACAATGTCTCCTTGTGGATACACATAAAAATTTGAGATTGTAATTTTAAATGCCCTGTTTAAGTTAGCTATGAGAGGAAGAAGCACCCAAACAATTAAAGGAAGGCCACAAAAGATCAGAAATCTTGAAAACACATCAGAAGCAAAGAAAAACAGCACAGGAGGCATTCCCAGGCCAACTAAGAGCTGCACTGAGCCTCTGACATCCACAAACAGAGGAAAGTCTGGAGTCCAGAACCTCTGACCAAGGTAAGACCTGATCTGGAAGAAGTGGGGATTGACAGCAGCTGGTACCCCAGCCTTCAAAAAGGAGCCTGCAGGTAGTGCATACTGCAAATGCAATGTAAGCATCCTCTAGAAAAGACCTCCAGGAACCAAGACCAGAAGCAGCACTAGGCAGCCATAACAGACAGTGACCTAAACTGGTGCCATTGAAAAACAAAGAGCCTGAGATTAAACTGTTTAGAATAAAAGAAAGCTCAGAAGAGCATATCAGAATTTTTGGGTCACTCTTAAACAGGGCCTAAGAAGAAACTAGCACAAAGGACAGTTGCAGAGAGGAGAGAAAGGCTGATGATCCCCTGTCCCCTGAACATCTTGGCTGTAGTGGGAGCACCTTCAAGGACGGACAGTTTCACCTTAGTAAGTCAGGGGGAAGGTAGCCTTAGGGTGAGGGAAGCCAGGACAGGCAGGAGAGCTTTGTTAATGCAGTTGGGTGTCATCATAACACCTTAGAGCAGATGAGACTATAAGGTTCTCCCTCACTGCCTACTTCCAGCACAGAACTCAGAGGAATTTTGGCTCTCCCACGCACCATAATACCTGTTCAAAGAAACCTCTCAGGTAGGCCTTTAAAGTGAAATTTCTCAACAACAGATATACCAGCAGAAGACAAGGCAACAGGATAGCCACAGAAATGCCTGAGACCCCAGAATCTAATGTCATGGGACCTGAAATAATATAACTCATAGGGAAGTAAATCAAAAAGCAAATAAGCAAGTGTACTACCAGTTCAAACAAGATTTTCTCAAAGAAATGCAAGCTATGATCAGCAGGCTTAAAGAGGAACTTATTAAACAAATAATGGTCCTCATGGATGCAAGCTTATCAAGCATATTGAAGCCACAACTAAAAAGTTGGCTGATGTAAATAAGAACATGCAAGATATGAAAGAACATTTTGATAGAGAAGTAGAAATTTGGAAAAGAAATCTAGCTGAAATTTAAAATACAAAAAATTCATTTGAAAGCAGGGGAAGTTGAATTGAATATTGTGAGGACAGAATTTCAGACCTTGAAGACAAAGCTGAGGAAACAATTGCTATAATTAGACATGACTTCAAAATTAGAAATGAGCAAAGTAGTTGGACACAAAAGCTGATGGATGATTCAAAGAGAAACAATCTCAGAATTATGGGTGTGGGAGAAAGAGCAGAAGACAGCACTGAAGGTATAAAGAATTTGTTCACTGAAATAATGCAAAAAAATTTCTTGAATCTAGACAAAGTTAATTTTCAGGTACAAGAAGTTCATAGAACACCAAATAGCCTCAAACAGAAATAGGAGACTCACCATGGCATATCATAATCAAAACCTCAGAAGTACAACACAAAGAGAGAATATTACAAGCAACAAGAGAAAAACAGACATTATTCTACCAAGGCAAACCCACTCAAATTACCACAGATTTCTCATTGCAAACTTTAAAGGTCAGGAGAGCCTGGAGCAAAATCTTTCAAGCTTTAAAATAACAGCAACTGTCAACCAGGTTGTTGTATCTAACAAAACTATTCCTGAAAATTGAAGGGGAATTAAAAATTTTTCATGACCAAGGGTCTCTAAAGAAATTTGTGACCACTAGCCCAGCACTGCAGAAAATATTTAAAGGCATCTTTGAGAGAGACAGAGAGACAAGCCGCACCAGATAACATGGAGGAAAGAAGATGTCTACAGAGAAAGTGTAACCAAAAAATAGACATCAATCATTTGATTGGTATCTCACTAAAACAGTCCCAGCTTTCTCATAAAATCTGTGAAACTTGCCCCATAATTATTATTTTTATTAGTATATTAGTTTGGAAAACATAATGATTATATTTAACATAGGGGAATTGGTATGAAGATCTTAATCTGTGAAACTTTTTAGATGTTATATTTAACATGGGGAATTGGTATGAAGATCTTAATCTGCGAAACTTTTAGATGTGTGTAATCTATACAGATATTTAGGAGGTAGACTGGGAGAGGCAGTGGTTTTGATTTGGGTTATTATTAATTGTAGAAACAGTAATAGTTGGTAAATAAGTGGTTCTTAGGGTTTTTTTCGTGAAGCTGTCATTGAGTGGTAAAGATAAAAGATCACATAGCCTTAGTCCATTGGCTAAGAATGCAGTCAGCTAAAAGTTCAACCTGCGACTCTTGAATTTTACTTTTCAATTTCATGCTCTATAACAAAATTTGTAATAATGATCTTACTTGTTTATTTCTGCTCCTCTTTGAGAAAGAACACTTTAAAAATTCTGAAATGGCTAAATATACCATTATATTTGTTGTTTTTGTGTGATATACTACTGTGAGATAGACTTAAGTTCATTTAATATAGAAATTTATTTTCTCAGCCTTTGATATGTTTACCCTAAGAAGTCTGATTGACATAATGATAACCTGAATGCATTTCGTATAGCAGTAAAATTGATAGAAGCCAATATGCCCTAGTACAGATGACTGAATAAAAAAGGTGTGATATATACATACATATATATATATATATATATATATATATATATATATATATATATACACACACACACACACCACACACCACACACACACACACACTCACACACTCTGTCATTAACAATGACACATTTCAGTCATTATTAGGAAAATGAATGTTCCGTGAGGCCATCATGTTAAGCAAAATGAATCAGACCCAGAAATTTAAATATTACATTGTTTCTCTAATGTGAGAAAACCAAACTATAAAAAGGGGTGGTTGATCCATACTATCAAGGGGAAGTTGGACCAATATTCCATAATGGAGGCAAGAGGCACTATGTTTGGACTGCAGGAGATCCTTTAGGGCGCCTCCTATTCTTACCATCTTCTGTTATTAAAGTCAATGGGAAACTGACACAACCCAATCTAGACAAGATGACAAATGGCTCAGAACCTTCAGGAATGAAGTTATGGATCACCTGCCAGGGAAAGAACCAAGACTTGCTGAGGTACTTGCTGAGGGCCAAGGAAATACAGAATAGGTAGTAGAAGAAGGTATTATAAATACCAGCTAAGACCAAGTAACCAGTTACTGAGGACTATAATCAGAATGTCTCTGATTATGCATATATATATATATATATATATATATATATATATATATATATATATAGCTTTATTATTGGAATTTGTTAAGTTACACTACAACATTAAGCAATTGAATGTCAGGAGAATAGGTGTTCTCCAAAGAACTTGGTTCTCTATTATGGGGAGGAATTTATTGCATTTCTGTTTGTACACAGTACAGTTGTGCTATGTTAGGCATAATTACTAACTTAGGTATTGTACTTGGGAATTAAGTATAGTTCAAGGAGATGTGTCTGGTTGTCAAGTTGATAAGGGATGGATTGTGACTGTTGGAGAGATTATGTCAATTTAAGACAATAGGGAACCACACCTGGATTAGGGTTTGGGAACCAAACCGAGATTGGGAATTGAGAACCAGCCTGGATTAGAATGTGAGTGATTTATGGGCCAGAGAATGAGGGAAGAACATCCACCCAGTTGTGGGAGGCCCAACTAGGAACTCCAACTGTATTAAAGGAAGGAAGAAAAAAATTGTTACAGCTTGTTCCTCTGGGAAAGCTCTCGCCTTCCCAATTGTCTACTAATGCCAACCTGCTACATGAGGCAGATCCTCATCACAGATTTGCTCCAGTCTGGACTTGGGCCTGTCTGCCTGTCACCAATCTTCAGTCGCTAATCTTTAGTCTCTGGTCTTTGCCATTGTTCTTCGAGCAACCGAGATCCACAGCAGACTCTTACCTGCTGTCCTGCTGTCCTGCTGTCCTGGATGGGAATTCTACCTCATGACTGAGCAGCCATTAGACATTCCAGATCTCGCACATGCAGGCCGCCATCTTGGACTATCTCCATCGTCAGATTTGTAAGCCTTCCAAATAGATCGTTTTTGTTACAACTTCTGTCAATTCTGCCTTTTAAAAGAACCCAAACTAATAGAGATGCCAGCCCATTAGGACAGAGAGGATAAAACAAGACCTCCCGTTTTTACATAAAAATTTTGTTATTAATAATAAGCAGTTCTTGTGAAAAAACATTTAATGAATCAAAAGAAAAAAACTATCTAAAAAAGGAAAGATTCCAAAGCAATGTTTCATTTTAACCATGAGGATAGAATCATGTTGAATAATGAGCTTTCATCTCAGCTTAAGGGTCTAGTAAGTTTTAAATTTTTCACCACAGCTCCTTAATAACTGGTAAGAAATCCAAAGACCCTCACGATTCACGACCAAGCACAGAGGCCAGCTGCAAGGAACGGTGGCGGTTTTCATTTTTGAAGGTTTATAGTGGCAAGTGGATAAAAGAAAAGAAAACATTCCTCAGAGCACAGGAATTTAGGAAAAGTCCTACACTTTGGGAGCCTGAAGCAGGAGAATCATGACCTCAAGCCGGCCTGGGCAACCGGGCAGCTTAGTGAGATCCTGTCTCAAATAAACAATGAGAAAGGGCCAGGGGCATAGCTCAGAGCAAAGGCCCCGTGTTCAATTCCCAGTACCACAGATAAAAAAGGCAGAGGGGAAGCACAGGATGTCACATTTTAAAGTGGCCAATAGCGAGAATCAGAGATGACAATATTGTGTTAAAACTTATAAATGCATAGTGATGGTTCTAGTATCGATTTCTGCGTGTTGAGAGCCGGGGAGGGGAGAGACGAGGTGTTCCATCTTTGTGGGGGTGGGTAGAGTGAGAGCGCGGGAGGGAACTAGGAGGAGTCCCACGGGGTAACTGCTGGGTGAGGAGCTATAAACAGGGAGTATGCATAAAAGTCCAAATATATGGGCATTTGCCAGGGCGTACAGAGGGGAAAACCAACTCCGGGAAGTCTCATAAAGACAGTCCAGAGCTGGAGAAACAGCTCAGCGGTTAAAGCGCTTACCTAGCAAGCTTTAGTAACAGAGTTCGATTCTCCAGCACCACATAAACTGGGCGTGGTGGTGCGCACCTGGAATCCTACCACTCAGGACGCCGAGGCAGCAGGATTGCTGAGTGTTTGAGGCCAGACCAGGCTACATAGTGAGCTCAGAACCAGGCTGGACTACACGGCAAGACCCAGTGTCAAAAAAACAAACAGAAGAGAGACAGAGTGCAGGCCAGTAAGTTTTATCTGACTCTTCGGGAAGCTGACGAATGGAAGAAGACTTGGAGTAGGCCTCGGATTTTTAACGTCAGGAGGCTCCAGTCTGAACTAAGGATAAAAATCGAAAGTGCAGGTAGAACTGTAGTTGGAGTAACAACACAGCAAAAGGTGTTGCAACGAACGTGGGCCAACTTGGGACTCTGCTCTCTTCCCTTCTGTGGACATGGGGTGGCTGCCCTCGGCTGGCTGCTTAGGCCTGTCAGCTCACAGCGCAGCGTGGATGGACGGGGGTCTGCGTGGATCCCCTGGTGCTCCCGGCATCTCTGTGGAATCCCAGGCGGACGAGGGAAAAACAAAGCTGGTTCGTTCACCCCCTTCTTCTCCTGAGGCACTTGGTGGACCTGACGGGTGCCTGCCTTTGGTCCAGTGTCCTCACCAGTGCTGGCAGCTGCATGCTGGACCTGGGCACAGAGCCCCAGGCCTCCACACCCGAGGGGTCCCCACAGCAGATCACTCAGGAGCCTTTAAAATAATATTGATGCCCAGATAAATTACATTGAAATAACTGGATGTAGCCCCCCCCCAACCCAGCGTTAGTATCTTTTGCATCTTCTCAAGCGACACTCCAAGGCCACCAGCCTAGTGATCTTGGCTGCGGACATCTGTTTCTGCATGGTGCTGCTATGTGGCACTTGTCATGACACAAGACAGAGGACCTGCAAGAATAATTTCAAACCTAACCATTGATTGCTATGTGGTTGCTATGTGATGATGTAACATCACTCTGTTGGAGCCCATAAAAGCCCATCATTAAGTCTGCTCGGGGCTATGTCCTGTGTGCTCACTTGGAGTCCGGGAGCAGCCTGCCCTTAATAAAAGAAACCTGACCTTGCTCCAGTTGGCATTTGGTGGTTTCAGACTACAACACTGACATCTCAAAAAGACTCTCATGCATAAACTCCGTATCACTTCCCTATCTTTGAAGGTGATGTTCTAATAGTTTACATAACAAAACTGGGCTTGTTGTAACTAATACATGTGCTGGAAAACAAATCCTGGGGTGTAAGAAGTAACACTGATTCATGTGCTGTATCCTTATAGCAATTTGTTTGGATAAGATTTTAAGACAGAAATAAACCAGTGGTGGGCAAAACAGGGAGGGAGGGAGGGAGGGAGGATGGGGGAAAGAAGGAAGGAAGGAAGGAAGGAAGGAGGGAAGGAGGGAAGGAAGGAAGGAAGGAAGGAAGGAAGGAGGGAAGGAGGGAGGGAGGGAGAAAAAATAACTACAACTCACCTGCATCCTCTTAGCTGGTAATATCCTAAGGTCATATGGTGGGAAATTTCAGTCTTGTTTTCACTCTAAGTAGCTACATCAGACTTCTGCTGTTGTTAGCTAAACATGCCTGCAACATTAAGGTCAGTTTTAGTGCCTTAGAGACAAGTGTAAAAACAATGGAAAGGTGTGACTATGTTTCCCATATCTGGTGCATGAAAAGCTAGCCAATTTTGGATTCTTTTTAGCATGAAGCATGCAATACTCTGTTGCACCAAAAAATAAGATAAGACCCCCTAGTCAATGATAATATGAAAAATTTGGAATTAGCTATCAGGAGAAATGAAGAAAATTTTCACTCAGCACATCTTTAAAAGTTACTTTTTTTTTTTTACAATCCCAATGATGTTGTACAAGTTAAATTTTCCATCATTTTGATTACAGATGTTTCTCTGATTTAACCACTGAAGAGAGTCAGACTACTTCAAATGTAGGATGGATCCAAGCCCCTAATGTAACCAAATAAAATATTTGTTGCAGAAATCAATAAAAATAAATTTATAGTCATAATATTTTAAACATGGGTTTCAAGGATTAAGCCTGCATCCTGACAACACCCGCTCTGCATCCGTCACCATCACACCCGGCTCCCTGTGTGCACAGCCACCGCTTCCCAGCCCACCGGGGCCTCCTGGGCTGGCTTCTCCCTTGACAGCCTGGGTGCTTGGGTAAGTGGCACCCTCGGTCATTGCTGTAGGTCGCCTTCCATCCATCCTGCCTCACCACACCCAACTTACCTCCAGGTGCAGCTCTTTGCTTTCTGAGCTCCAACATTCAGGGCAGAGAAATTAATAGAAGCATTTGGGTTGAAGCAATAAATGGTTTTTTTAAATTACATCTGGCCTTCTTTGATAAACTGTGCCACTTCTTTTTTTTTTTATTCTAAGAAAACTTTATTGATGGGCACTGAAATTTAAATTTCATATAGTTTTTAATCATGTGTCACTTCTTTTAAAGGGTATTATTTTTCACCCACAAGCTTCCAGTGGCAGAATGTGTTATTAGCCCTACTTGTGCTTAGAACACAGTGGAAAACATATTTTCTCCCAAATTTCTTAAGAATACAGTGGCAGTTGTATTGCTCAGGATGCATTTTAACTGCAGGTAACAAAATGATTTCTACTAATTGTCCAAACAACAAGGAAATGTGTGACCGCCTGTAAGAAGTCCCCAGGGAGTCCACCCTGGGGTTTCTAGATGCAGTAACACAATAGAGTCAGGAAGGATCCACATCACACCCCTTTGCGATCCCTCCTGGGGTGCCTTTGCCCTAGAGCTGTCCACCCTCACCTCTTGGTCCCAGGGTAACTGTGAGATCCTGGTCATGCTTCTAGACATGCTGATGTTCAACGAATAAAATGAACCACTGCAGTGTAGCTCCTTCCTTAAAATGTGAGATCTTTTTCCCCACCAATAACAGGCTCTCCTTCTGTCTTTCTGAGTCACCCTTGGATGTGTACCTTTCCCTAATCCAACCTGAAGCAAGGCGTTTCCATAAAGAATTGAGACATTTATTTGAGAGCATCAACCTTAACGATGGCAGCAGAGACTTCTCAAGCTCTCCCTGGGAACTATTCAATCACATTTTTATAGGTTTTCTTTCTTTACAATTTTGAACCAGTGATTTTTTTTTTTACCTTATAGGCTCATGGGCACAGCAAAGACAAAATTACTAACAGTCAATCTAATAAATATTCATTGTCCATGAACAAGGTGGGAATTGCACTGGTAGGCACCCCAAGAAATAAAAATCAAAATTAGATACAGTTTCTTTAGACTTCTTCAAAGCCAGTGTAGGATCAGACACATGACATGAACTGCCTTGAAAGGCAGACTTGACTGTCACCCTGGGATCAGATGCAGTTGGACATTCACTCCAAGGTCCTTGTTGCAAAGACTGTTATACCACTTCTGTGATGGAGGAGTACCGTGGAGTGATGGTGCCTGCAGGGGTGAAGCAGATCATCACGTGGACACAGATGCTGTCGTGTGGCTGCCCTAATTCCTACCCACTAGTCAGACACCGTCTCTGAGCCCTGCGATGTCTTCTGTGGGGCAAACTTCACTTTGTAAATATTCCAGGGGATAAAGTTGGGATTACCTACTCTTTGTGCAAAATGTTGAGACCTGGTTATTAAAAGTAAATGCTCCAGAAATGGAAATTGCAGCTTTCTATACCAATCATCACACAAAGAAATATAAGCAGGGAGCTTATAGCATGCCTGAGCTTTAAATGAATAAGAGGAAAGTAAAAAGAGAATCAAAGACTTTACCCCACTGCTTTGGAGGACTCGCTTGCACAGGGCAATTTTGATGCCTCCTACTGCGTGCCTGGGCCCCAAGTTATAATTTTTTTTTAAAAAAATTAATTTTCTCATTCTAAATCCATAAATTTCTATTGCTTAATAGAGTCAGATCTCAACTGAATTGTTTTATGTGATAGGTCTTTGAAAATCTCTTAGGAAAGATCAA